>BQNB010136417.1:0-18004 GCA_026074375.1 Tanacetum coccineum
GCAAAACCTGGTAGTGCCATTTGATTACTAACACGGTTTGGAGGGTTAACTTGATTGTAAGTACGGTAGTCGGACAATTATACCAAGAATGAGCACCACCACAAGTAACACAAGATTCCTCAACCGCTTTAACCGGAGCGGGAGTGACAACTTTTAGCGAGAAATTTCATTCTTTAAGTGAGTGGTTTTCGAAGGAGGGAAAAATTGGTTAACGAACTTGGTAACGAGATCCTCCCAAGTCAAGATTGAATTTGGTGGTTCTTTCTTGTACCAAGTTTTAGCGGCTCCCTCGAGCGAATATGGAAACATCATAAGTTTAATCACACCGTTAGGCACATTCCTAAATCGTAAAGTCGAAGTAATCCTTTTGAAACTATTAATATGTGCATGGGGATTCTCACTCCCACGACCGTAAAATGGGTTAGCTTGAACCAACTAAAGCAAATTCGTTTTAATCTCAAAGTGATCGGCATTGATTTCTGGTAAAACAATAGCTTCTCCGTACCCTTCCGTGGGGGCACGGAGTAGCTCCTCCATGGTACGTTCTGCCATTGGTGCAACAATAGTTCGAATCTCGGGTTCGACTATGTTAGAAACTTGTCTTCTCCGACGTCTTGGAATTGTGACGTTTGAATTATTAGGATAATTAGAACGTCTAGTGCGCATGCACTATTTAAAGGAAAATAGAAAAATAATAAGAAAAATATTTTTGGTTTTTCTAAAGTTTATTCACAATCTAATTTTAACGGACAACGAGAAAGACAACTTGAACCAAATAATCAAACTTACTTCACGGTAGCTCTTAAAAATTTTACTTTTTAAGGTGAGCCGTATCTCGTAAGTGACACAAATGGTAAGTTTTTAAATCTTTAATTCGAGTTGGGAACTTATTATGGATAATACCTCAATTGAAGGTATTATTTGTTGGTGTTCTTTTACCAACTTTGTAACTTTTTAAATTCACAAATTAACTAGAAAAGAGCAAATATTTTTGTATTTTTGTTTTTAATTTTCTACAAGAAAAGAAAAATCTTTTTTTACTTTTTTTTTTGATTTCCCTTAAAAGCGTAACATCATCGAAAACGAAAGTTCGTGTCCGAAAACCATACGATCAACAACTCCAACCAAGTAGAGAATCTTAATCACAAATCCCCGGCAGCGGCGCCAAAAATTGATTGCTAGTAAATCAACACACGTAAAAATAAAATATATAATATGATGGAAAATTACCAAATTACCCTTGAGGACAAAGGTAAAAAGGAAATTCTTCAAATATATATAATATAATACGTATATTAACCTAACCGGAGAAGTATAATGTTCCCGGTCGTTATTCCCTAATGGATGTTGTTAAATTTGAAATCCACGTTTTATTTTATACAAGGAATTTGAATTGGAAACAAAGATTGATTTGATTATCTACTTTTACAATTAAAAATAAGCAAATGATAACAATTAAGCACGAAAACAAGTAACGGGAAATCAAACTTTAACTAAAAACGAAAAAACAAGAATGCTAAACGGCAGTTAAAAACCCTAATTTTCCAAAATTAAACCTATATTTAGTTTTTCTTTTTAAATAGAGTCGAATTGACTAAAAAGGAAGTTTAAAGAAAACTAGAACAAAAACGAATTTGAAATGAGCTTAAAAAACCCGAAACTTAGAGACAATGGGGTCACATATCATCGATTCTTTAATAACAACACTCAAAATTTTTACAATTAAACACCCTCCCACCGCAAAACTAATTTTCCTAGAAACTTTATGACAAAAGAAAATTTTCTAAAAAAGATTTATATTTTTTTGATTATTTTTCTATTTTTTTTGATTTTTTAAAGTTTTTAATTAAAAGAAATGTTTAAAAATACTAAACTAATTATAAAAATTCTAGAAAAAATAAAGAAAATAGCTTATACTAATTATAACCTAGGAAAAATAAGCTTGATTACACAGCTTATCGAATAAGCTGTGTAATAAGCTAAAAATAGCTTATAGACAAAATGGGAAAAACGTGTATAAGTATTAAATATTGTAGATGTATAATGAAAAAGACCCCAGGGCGTGTTGGTAGTAGAGTGTGTGGTGTGTGTTATAAAAAGGGTTGAGGGTGTTGAGGTCGGGGGTTTGAGCCTTGCTCACCCCCGATGTCCACCTTCCCCCTTTTTTTTTAAATAACTTAAAAAAACAAAGTTGTAAATAAGCCAAAAATAAGCATTTTTAATAAAAGAAACTTTTTATGAAAAGCCCTAAATAAGCTAGAAAATAGCTGAAAAGTAAACAGTTACTACTTAACTTTTTTTTTTGAGTTTTTCTTAAACTACATAAGGCTAGTATAACTAACTAAGCTAAGTATAAGAACTAAATAAGCTATAAAAAGCCTAACCTAAGCTAATGAGCTAACCAGAACAAGGAATAAACAAACAAGAAAGGCTAGAAAACTAAATAAGCTCTAGTTTTAAAACCAATAACCAAACAGTCCGTAGGACCTATATTTTGACTTAATTTTTTAAGCACCAAAATTGGATCCCTTACAACTAAGAGCTTACACCATCTTAAAGTATCAACTTAAAAATCTACTTAAAACAATATGCTAACACATTATGACATTCTAATTAAGCAACTAAAAAGCACTAAGAAAAAAGCTACAGGCTGACTCTTGGTGTTTATTTTGAAATTTAATGAAAAAGCTAATAACAAACTCTACTTGACTTAAATAGCTTAATACTAAAATTAAACTAACATATTTAAAGCAAACTTAAGAACTTAAGAAGGAAATTATGCAAAAGTTTAAAAGAAAATAAGCTATAAAAATTAAAATAAGCTCTTAAACAAAACTATGAGACCCAAACATGCCCTGACAGGTGATCTTTGAGCTTATTCTTAGAATAACTCTTTGGATCCTTGTGGGGAAATGAACTTATGCAAAGCTTATACTACAACTTAATTATAGCCTCCCAAAATCATCTTTTGAATACAAAGGATTGAAACTTAATTGTCTTATTTATCTAATGCACTTTGACAACATACCTAAGACTAAAATCATGTGAGTTTTACGTTTGAAATGAAAAGACAAAGTTCACTTTTTGACAGCTGTAAAAACATAATTTAGTAAGACAACTTATTTTCGAAAAATGCGCAAATTGCAAAACACTGATGAAGCGAATGACCTAGAAAACTCATATTGTATTATGAAAACTACATAGCAAAAACTACCTTTTAACCTCCTTAAAAATTAAGCTGAGAACATTGGAAAGCTTTGACCTATTGTCAACGCCGATGCACGTGCACACACATTGTGACCAAAACTTCAACTAGGCAAAAGTGCAGGCCTATGATATATTTATAACACTCTTAAAAATCATAATCCTAAACAAATTAAGCAAAGCTACAAACTAAAATCTTAATAAGCTAATAATGCAATAAAACTAGACGATATTATGACCTATGAAAACTTAACACTCAAGAAAACTCTAATTTACCACTAATATTACTTATGTACTAGCTTAACAAACCTAGAATGAGAGTTTTAAAGCAGACACAAAAGACCAAAATGGCCAACAACAGTAATTAACAGTTGGTTAAAACTGTTGTGCCAAACACCCCTTTAAAATTTTTGAAACCTATTTAAGCTTATGAATTAGAGATTTAATGAACAAAAGTTCACTACGAGATAGAAAATAGCCAAAAACAGATCTAATGAACTTATATTAATAAGCAAATAAGCTAGAACGCAAAGACAACGTTAAACAACTACTGCGTACAACACACTTTTGAAGTTTCTTTACTTTTTTGACTATTTTATGAATTAAACTAGAGAATCCTAAAGATCGAAGTCTATAAAAACTCCGTTTAAAAACACAACTATTCAATACATATCTTAATAAGCACAAAATACCATGAACTTCTAACGCACAAATGAAGTCACATCCGTTAGCAGAATAAAAGCAAATAGTATGAGAACTAGAATTACAAAAGAAGAAAAAGGATAAGTGGAAACGTACAACAGGCCTTAAGCTAAACAAAGGCCACATAAAGGCTCAATTTGAGTCTGCTCTACAGCGAATCTATGGCTTATAATAAAAACAAGCACAGTAAACCTAGCCTGATGAGGCCTCTTATCCATGGTACAGCTCATCTCCAAAAAGTTTAAAATCCACTAAGCCTAATATAAAGTCTGATTTAAGATCTTAAGTTTAATGGAGAGCTTCATTAAAAGCACAATTTGTCTTAAGACTTATAAAGCAAAGAGGAGCTTATGTACATAATTAAAAGCTTATTAAACAAAGTTTTAAGTGAATTTAAGAAAAGCAAATATGAATTCCATTAATGAAAAAGTTGAGTACAATTCTGAAAAGGAAATTACATTCAAGCAAACATTAAGCTAAACATTTTAAATGAAAAAAAATTACAAAAACTAATTTTAATAAGCTAATTTATAAGCTACTCCTAGATGATCCCGTGTGAGTGATGAAGCCCTTTGTATAAATCACTGCCTGGGGAGAGCCTTCATAGGGCTCTGATTCCGTAGTATCCACCTCTTAATCTCGACCATACATTCCTTTTCAATCGATTGATGCTCTTCTCATCGTAGTGATTTAGATTTTCATGCAACAAAAACGGATTGCCAACATGGTAATCCTTGTTTCAGAGTGCCGTTTGTGCCGTTCTTTTCATACTTGATGCAAATTTCCTTGTCCCCCGTGGGTTATTTCTTGTAATCCATGGCGTGTACATTCCCTTTTGGGTATATGGCTAATGAAAGTGCTTTGGTGATGTATAATCTGCCTGATGGTGTCCTTTTTCAGCGTTAATGCGTGGCCACGTAGCCAATTTGGTTTTACCCCTTGATTTGAGGTCGAGGTAAAACTAAAAGTGACGATGAATAGTAATAACAAGTTTTCATGCGTAAAACTTGTTCAAAAGGGAGGTTTGACTTTTCTTTTTGACATCGGGTTATATAACTGCTTGGGCTTATGAGGTTTTGGGGCAAGGTAAGGATTGGGGGCTCCGGGCTTTGGTGTTTGAGTTTGAACGAGTGTTATCCTCTTTATAGTGTTAAGAGATAACACCCGTAGGTGCTTAGGAGAGTTATTATGAATTTGGATTAACTTTAAGGGACTGATTTAGGAATATTTTGGGTTTGATCTTTTGTGGTGACTCATCTTGTTGACCATTAGTTGACTTTGTTGACCTTACGATAGCATTCACCCGGCTTGTATTCTTTCTCTATTCTGTTCCGTTTCCGTGTGTGTCCAGTTTTGACGTTTTCTTGAGATTTTTGCAATGTCCGACCCTACACAATCCTACAAAACAAAACAAGCAATATACAACATTTAAGCACAATTTTGTCATTTTAGGGCCCATTTTTGTGATAGTAAAATGGAGTATGGTTTTCAACAACATATCAGTAACGAAAACGGCTGGCCAAGCAAGATCATTCAAGAATTGCTAGATCTTTCTTATATACTAACACTTTGTTTGTTCTTAATGTCATAAGTGTGTCGTATTAATGCAAATCATGATTCTTCTGTATATACCAAAACTCCTGAAGGAAGTGAATTCACATGTTAGAGATTCAATCCCATAAGACCAAAATAGTAACAAAACCCTTAGACATCAAAACAGAATCAATACCTCCAGAAAATCCTGGTAGGAGTCAGATTCTTTGCAAAACACAGTTTTTCTCTCTAATAAGAAACTATCGCATGTGTTTGAGAATACATCCCTTTCCCCCCCCTAAAGATCTAGATCTTAGGTCTGGAAACCTACGGGTGAGAATTTTCAAATCTGTTGGTCTTAGGTGATTCCAACAATAAAAGTTAATTCGATATGCTGTAGGCTGCACAGCGAGCTGTTGACAGGGTGAACCCCCACGGTTCAAATGTAATAATTCCCTAAATATTCATAAAAAGACAACACCAAACTCTAGGATTTATGTGCCTGGCTACATCAATTAATGGTTCAAGACAAGGGAAGCACACACAGTCCTTGATTTAAGCTATCCGGTACCTTATGTAATGGTCAACAAGGAAAAATCCTCAGATGTATGGCTTCTGAAAAAGCTAATATCCAAAACTTACCATTGTAAAATGGATTCACAAAATATGATGACACAAAAAAAAATTGAACGTTTGAACAAACGTTCAAGCCTCGTAACACAAATGTCAACCAATCGAGTTCCCTAAAGCAGATTGAATAGTTCTATATGACATAAATCCACAGAGTTGGACAAGTCACATTACGAGGTCTCACTTTGTTTGCACGAATATTATCAATGGAGGAAAACAGAGTTTGTTTCAAAGCTCCATCCGCATTGACACTACTGAACTAGACTGACGCATCCGATAAACGTCAACAACAACCAGATTCAACTTCATCTACTTTAACTCTAGCAACAACTGTCACTACTAATGGAAAATTTGACTTGTAAATATTTTTGATTTTTATCTTTATTTTGATTTATAAATATTTTTGAAAAAAAAAAGAAAATACATAAAATATAAAACCAAAAAAAAAAGAAATTGAAAAATATAAAATCTAGAAAAACAAAATATAAAACATAAAAATACCAAAAAGAATCTTCTTCCTCGACATTTCTCTTGAATTCTGATACCATTTAGGTAGAGCTAAAATGTGATTAATGTCACACGGGCTTGTAAATGAGAGTTCGAGGCAAGAGTTTTTCAAATGTGCTTCAAAACATGTCATTTCTAAATTTATCTCTATGACTTATGTACACATCAGTGCATAACTCGAACCCAAATGTAAAAGGGAAGTGTGCGTTTCTGATGAGGTGTTATTTTATACACTTTTTCAAGGTCGTTTAACCCCTTAAATTGTGCATTTATGCCCAAAATATGTATTTTAGATCGTCATTTTTTTCAGGTATTTCTCATTTGGAAGGCATTTGGATTAATTACACGTGACTTGGGCTCATTTGGAGAAGAAACATACAAGATACAGACCTGTACAGACCAACAATTGGATCAAGAATTTTTCTAGCGTGGCTGGAGATGGCGTCACAGATACAACGTGACGCTGTCACCACCAAGATCAAGACGACGTCACATGATTCCACGACGGCGTCAGAGCATACAACCTAACCTATTATCTAAAATATTCTCTTTCATGACGGCGTCACAATTAAAAAGCAACGCTGTCATAGCGTTTTTCCTATATATAAAAACCCGAATTTAGGGTTTTGAGTGTGTAACTTTAGAATAAAAAGAGGGTACAAACCCTAGTTAGTTTAGCAGCTGTAGGAGACGATTTTAGGCCAAAACCCCATAAATGCACAGATCCCCTTCAATTCATGCTTTCAAATCAAGTAAGGCGCTTTACTTAATCATTCAATATGTCCTAAGTGTTTTTTGATTGATTGTATCTGCTTAATCTTTAGACAGCTGGCGTAAAACCTCTATTGGTGTTTATTTAGATTGGTATGAAACCCTAGAATATAGATCTTAGTGGTGTTAGGCTTCTTGATATTAGATTATGCTGTGTTAGGTCTTTAGAAAAAACCAGCTTTTTGTCTACATCGTTGATGATATAGTCTAAGAAACGTGATTGTGTAGAAAGGATACCATTCGGGTCTAAATATCCTTTCATACTACCTTTGCCCCCTAATAATGGTTGAATCCACCTCTAATATATTTTCACATGCACTTAGTGTACTCCTAGGTCAGTGTAATATCTTCATACTACCTTCATTGGGTGCTTGCTCTATCACACATAGCTCAGGTAGAAAACCAAAACCCGGGTTTCGTGTACATTCCGTAGTCCATCAGCGCTCTTCTAGAAAACAGTTGCACAGAACATCACAGCAGCACATTAGCCAAGCGCAACCACCCTAGAGAAGCAATCTAAGGGAGACTCTAATACATGATTAAATAAACACACAATCTTTTCTAATCTTTCATAGTTAATCATCCAGTAAGCGTAGAGTTAATATTTACGTTTAAAAACAGCTAAAACCAAAACCTCTCTCCTATTATAGATATTTTACCTTTTGCTTTTCCATATAAGTATAAAAATACAAAAACTAATCTTCCTCTAACCCTTAGAATTCTGTTAACCGTGATCAAGCCCCCCCTTCCCCCAAACGACTATTACCATGAGAGAACAATAACAACCGCCGATTCTTGCCATACTCACTACAGCCATTTGGTGAACTACCTAGGTATTTGTAAAACTTCTCGGGTGTAAGAAGTTCCTAATTGACGACCGCACATCAAGTTTTTGCACCGCGCGCGCCTGGAGTAAATATGTTAGGTAATTGATCTAGTTTTAAGCTTAGTCTACTTGCTTGAATCCTTCAAGTAATATTTAATTCTCACTTATTAAGCTTTCATGCACTATTCTATCTTATGTCTTCGTGTTATCTGTTTCGTAACCTATTCTCTTCAACCACCATGGGAGACGAGGATCCTATCCGTACTCTAGGAGATTACTCCAAACCAAGCCACAAGGGCTACAGGACTACCATTGAGCTCCCTGTAGGGAACAACGTGGTACCTTTTCTATCCGACACCATCCGGTTGGTGCAAAACGGATGCTCGTTCCAGGGAATTTGGTCTGAGGATCCAAACCAACACTTCAAGGATTTCCTTAAACTTGTGGGCTCACTTGACCTTGACAGTGAAAATAGGGAAAGAACGCACTTGCGTTTATTTCAATTTTCCCTACGCGATCAAGCTAGCAATTGGCTTGAACGAAGAACTCCCTTCCAGTCATGATACCTTGCTACTTCTTTGCCGTCGGAAGGAGGACCAGCAAAACTCTTTCAATGAATATCCTGAATGTCCAACAACATCATGGATAATCTTATTTGAAGCAGGACTCGTATCACAAAGGACTTCCTCCAAAAAGTCCCCGCATCATGCATATGACCTTTGGCTCCAAGTCCAAATTTTTATGACCATGTCAAAGCCCATCTCAATACGAACCATTAAACCAATCGGTCGGGCCGTGTAAGGCTTCGTGACCTCGAACCCTAAAGAATCCTTAGAAAATATTAGAGGACCTCGCCCTCTATGACAATGAAAGCTGGAACGACCCAATGGATTTCGCTAAGTCAGTCAAGGCAATCACTTTGCCTCAAAATGTCGCGAGTACATCTGACTGCCGTCTAATCGAGCTCGAAAATCAAGTCCAACGCTTGATGGAAGCTTATCTTGCTCCAACACAACCTACCCAAGTAAACAAAATCACTACCCCATGTGAAATATGCAGTGGTCCCCATGACACACAGAATTGCATGGAAAACCCCGAACAAGCCTTTGTTGAGTACGCATCCTCTCATACCAATAAAGCAGGGGGAAAGTGGTTTACCTTTAAGCCCGAGCAAAACAATCTGTCATGGAAAATTAACCCGAACCTTAGGTTGAAATAACCTCAAAATTCTCAAAATAATTTTCAAACCCACCTAACCAGTTCCAACCCAACAGTTCGATCCCGAACCGTTTCTTCAACAACTGTCCTCAAAATTTTAACAATCAATCAAATATAGAAGGACTGGTTTATGAGTTCATGGCATCTCAAGATGCTAGACTGTCCAAGTTTGAATCCGATTTCAAACGACAACAAGGTAAGATGACCAACAAAATAGATATTATGTTGAAAGCCATTATCGATCAAATATCGAGCACATTACCTAGTGATATGGTTACGAACCTGAAACTGGTGACCTATCCAGTTTTGTCTGCTCGTTCTTACCCAATAATGGACCTGTCAATCGTCGATCACCACAAATCCATAGTATCAATCAACGACCAATCATACAACTCCACCCCTAAATAAGCTTAGATGAACCTCCTCACATAAACAAACCCAAGTGCGATCGCGAGCCAAGTAAGTCAAGCAAGCAAGAGAGACAACCCCAAAGAACACAACATACCTAAAGCCCTACACCCACTAACCTTAGATACCATTAGCATCTATCCACAACCAAAAACAACACAGAAGCTAACAATTCCATGCTTGAATCGCACGGGTTGGTTCCTAATCTCCAATACAAATTTGTTTTGGCTCAAAGAGGATGATGGAAGAAGTTATGATATCGAGATCATAACGAGATGATGAGAACCCTCGAAATGAGATCCCAATGAAGTGAGAAGGGTCAACGACAAAGAAACAATAAGTGGAAGTATGTTTCGATACTTTCCCTAACTATGAATGAACTAACCTAACATGGGGGGGGGGGGGGGGATTGGGGGAGTACCTAATGATTGCGCCCCTAATCCCTTTCAATATTTCTTAGAAACCCTATCATCATTGAAGGATGCCCCTACAACCTTAAGATCCCGTGCAATATTGGACACGTGCATATCAAAAAAGCTTACATTAACCTCAACTCTCCTTTTAATATCATGACCCGAATGATGTATAACTGGATCATGAGAAGAAAATGTGACCCTAGGGAAGATGCAAATGGAGGAATTAGCAATTTAACAAGAAGGATAAAAGGGATGCATGTTTTCCTTAGAAACTTCACCTATGTCATAGACTTTATGATTGTCAAGGATATTAGTTCAATCATAGACCCTAGGTTGTCACAAGTGGTACTAGGGAGACCTTTTATAGAAATATCCAACATGACTCATGACCCACCCGAAGGAGTTGTAAGATTCATTAACGGGACTGATGAAGTTGCCTATAAGATTCCCCATAAGATAGAACAATATGATTCACTGTCAGACTTAGAAAAGGAGCATACCAAATCAGTCAATCTTAGGAACAAGGAGGACAAGAGAAGAGGAGTAGAGTATGTAATGAGCAAGATACTAGGATTTTACAAAGAATTCCTAGAGATTAGACCTGAATACCTAACAGGAATGGATGATGAAGGAGAAGTTATATAAGGACGTGTGACTTCGAGTCTAGCTACAAGACTCGTTAATAAAGAAAAGCGCTTCTTGGGAGGCAACCCAATTTACATTCCCGCATATTAGGAGTGGTCCCATGTATGTTTTATTTCACCCCCCCCCCCCCCCCCTTTTTTTTTTTTTTTTTTTTAAATCAAATAGTTTTGTTTATAGTTTTTGAACTATCTTGTAATCATCGCTTTGTTTGTACTTAACTCGTCTTGGGTTTTTTCTAATCAAATGGTATTTTTGCAAACAATAAGTTTAGGGAATTTTATTCGGACTTTTGAGCCAATTCAAACATTGAATAAGATGAGTTGTTTTTAGATTAGTTATTCGCGTCACTTACGAGTCATATGGTTGAATTGTTAAATCCCAAGTTTTTGTCACCATTAATACAAAACTAACTATGGAATCAAGTGCAGGAAATTTTTCATCAAAAACAAAAATTTCGTTTTCACAAACTGTGGAGACGGCGTCACGATTAACACGCGACGCCGTCACCACGACACCTGTGACGGGGTCACCACACGCCCTAACTTCGTCAAAGCGCCGGGTTTCAAAAACTTTAAAGTTTTTAATTATATTGAAAATAGAACTTGCATGAAATTAATATAATTTATTCTTCCATTATAAACCTGCAAAACCTAATGAATTTAACAATTCTTTCATCCTATCTATCAGTCAATACCTAAATTCCATATTGTATATTGGTAAATCGCACATTTATTGCTTGGTAATAGTTGTCCCTTTGTCTTGATTACAAGTTATATTTGATGAGGAAGAAGCTTTGAAGTTTCTTAGGTAAGTTTCATTTGGATGATTCTCAGAGGACGATTTTTAACTTAGTTAGTCGGCTTGTTCCTTCCTTCTCTATTAATTGAGTAACAAGGGGAGACTTAGTTTCTTTCCTTGTTTTCTTTTTCGCATTATTTGTTTTAAAAAACGGGAACGTCTAGAGAACAAATGGGACAATGTTCAACTTTAATGGTAGGGGAAAATAAGCCCATAGAAACTATTCTTTCATTTGCCATTTGCTTTATCCTTAAAAAGAAGGGTAATATATCAAAACATAGCATAAAAGGGTAATTTTAACCAAATTTAAATTTTTTACGACACACTAAAACAACGAAAACCGAGTATTACTAGCTCCCCATAGATATTAATTATATGACAGCACAAAAGTCCTCAAAATACCACCACCCACGAAATGTGAGGGTTCGCCTTAGATATTAAACCTTTTAGCATGTTCGAGTTAATGAGTGAGCCACATCATGTTTGTGTCAATATCGTCGTTACGGATGTGTATCCTGGTTTATGTTCGCCTTTTCTGGAACATAAGTATTGGTTATTTTAAGGATATTGAGAGTGTACCGTAGCATAAAAAATTCTAGAACTTGTTTGGTGATCATCCCGAACCGCATTAGTAAGTATTAGATTGTGCCTTTATAAGAGACATTAGTATTAACCCATGTTTTTAAACTTGTAATTTGTTTATGATGGTCACACTGATCATATAACTATCCCATAACCCCTTACATGGCACTCACCTTTAGTGCAAGGATAACCCTAGTACAAAACCCTCCAGCCTTATCCTTTTTCACAGTTCTCGTAATTTTTTGGTTAATCCAAACTATTAATGAAGAGCATTGTCACCCTTAAACCAATCGTTACACCCAAAAAGCCTTAGCCCTACCTATATGTACCGCCTTTTAGTACAATTAATAGTGATAACCCAAGTTAATTATTTTAAAGCACAAATACGGTTGCTAAGTCCTTATCCTTGTAAATACTGTTTTGGGACGATTAGGATTCATGGTAGTATTTATTTCGTAAAAGAATGGGGAAGAAAAGTTAAGTCAATACCCCCATATGTTTATCAAATGATCTCCATGTTACTTTGATTCACCTCAAATCGGGTCATTAGATAGATTGTAAATATCGAGCATGTAAAAGCTCAAGTGTAGGGGTACGTACTATAACCCCATGTGATGTATTAAATCATTCAAAAAAATGAGAAAAGAAAAAGAAAGAGATTGATGTAGAGTTGTGTAGAGTTTGTAGATCTTCGTTCGAGTCTTGGCTTAGCAACCAAAAACCAAAGTGTATTCATGTAAGTAATTAGCTAACCCTTCCTCCCCAAATTCACTCAAAGTCACCACCTAAATGTATCCTATCCATTTTTATTTCCAATATATGTTATCCTTACACTTACACCATACAACCCTTTATAAAAAGATCTCTTAGATATAATGGATAATACTTTGCACCTAGGGTGGAGGTTTTGAGATCCTTATACCAAGCCTATGGTAATTTATAATGTCTAATAACAGGTAATGAGTAGATTTTCTGTTTCCCCATATGTTAATAATTCATTAATACCCAAGCCACTCCGAAGTAGAAAAGAGTAGAATCCAAAACACCTATGTGAGGTGCTAGTATATACTTTTCGTGCTTTTAATTACGAGGTCTAGAAGGTTGTGTTGTAGAATATGTTTAAAGAGTAGGTAAAATGACCCCTCCATATTTGGTTATTGTCCTAGGAAGAAAAGCCCATATTGCTTAGGATAAGCCGATGTCACACACACAAAAAATCCCAAGTGTAGGGGTAATTTGATGAGAGTGTCATTTTATACACTTTTTACAAAGTGTCCGTTTAACCCTAAATCATGCATTTATGCCTAAAATAGGGTACTTTAATCGTATCCTTTTTTAGGTATATCTCATTTGGAAGGGGGCATTTGGAAGAAATACAACATCGTGACTTGGGCTCATTTGGAGAAGAAACAGACAAGACTACGGACCTACACCAACATTGATCAAGAATTTCTCTACAGTGGCTGAAGACAGCGTCACACGTACAACGTGACGCCGTCACCACGAAGATCAAGACGGCGTCGCAAGATTCCACAACGGCGTTAGAGCATACAACCTAGCCCATTATCTAGAATATTTTCTTTCATGATGGCCTCACAATTAAAACGCGATGCCGTCATAGCATTTTTCCTATATATACAAACCTGAATTTAGGGTTTTGAGTGTGGGTAACTTAGAAATAAAAATAGGGAAGAACCTAGTATTCTTTAGCACTAAAAGGAGTACGATTTTAGAGGCCTATAAACCCTATTGTACCCTTCCAATCATGTTTTTAATCAAGTAAAGGATTACTTAATCATTCAATAAGTCTATAGTTATTGATTTATGTTCTTGTTTATCTAAACTTGCTTGCTAAACCCTTATTGTGTTTATTTATGATTGTATAAACCTGAATGTTAAGATCTTAGTGGTTTGGCTTCTGGTAATGGATGTGCAACTATAGTTCTTCAAAAACTATATTTTTGTTTGCATCGCTGCTTATATGTCAAAGAGAAAAAAACGTAATTGTGGTAGAAGAGGATACCAATCGGGTAATAAGTCCCTTCATACTACCTGCCCCTGATATGGTGAACCTCTCTTAAATATATTTCACAATGATATGCACTTAGTGTACTCCTGGGGCCGTGTAAAAAGTTCTTCATACTAACTATTCATGTGCGTTGCTCTTGCGCATACTAACTACGTATACGGTGGGTTCGTGTAATTCGTTCATGCTTTAGGAAATAGTTACACAGATCATCACAAGTGTGACAAGGCAACAACACTAGGAGAAGCAATCTAGGGAGTAATACATGATTAAATAAACACAATCTTTTATCTTATTGTTATCACCAGTAGCGTAGTTAATATTTAGTTTAAATAGCTAAAACCAAACCTCTCTCCAATTATATGATTTACTTGCTTTCCATAAAATATAAAACTACAAAAATAATCTTCTCTCAACCCTTAGAATTCTGTTAGACCGTGATCAAGCCTTCCCAACCTAATCCTCGAGTAAAAGATAAACAACCCTGAGTCTTGCCTATACTACACTATAATGATTAGGTGCACTGCCTAGGAAGTTGTAAAACTTCTCGTGTAGAAGTCATACGACGACTGCACATCGTTTTCAGTGTGCTTACTCTTTAAATAGAAGAGAAGTCTTTTATTATGTGTTTTTTAAAACCGTTGAACATAATTTTCAAAAAGAACTTTCAATGTCAAATTGTCCACAATATAAATTGTGGTATCTTTCCATAAAAAGTGGTATTTGTTGAAATTGTGTGTTCAACACTCCCTTCCTCAAATAAGTTTGAAAAATGTTGAATCAATTTTGCTCAATACAAAGCCTTTTAATATTTTGGGCACATCTCATAAATGTCAATTTTATGTATCCAAACACATTTCGTGAAATTAAAATGTGGAAATTATAATGTCAAATAATAATATACATTGTTCACTAAGGCATCTCACTCCGTCTTCAACATTTTGTGGTGTCATATCAATTTTTCATTCCAATGTCAAGTTTTAATAAATATTGGTATCCCACATATACTGTTGAAGAGGAGCTATCAGGAAAATGAATTCATGCAATATCGTAGTATAAATTTTCTCCCCATGGAATTTTTCATGTCATAAATTTTAATCAATTGGTATTTCAAATACTAAGTGTTTTATTATTTAAAATAAGGGGAGAAAATGTGATTAAAATGTGATATAGAAGAATGTGATCTTTAAGACTCTAAGTGCAACTCTTTCCTTCATGTGCAAAACAATTTCGAATCTCGATGCACATGTGTAGGGGGAGTATTTCAAAATGTCAGAAAAAGGTTTTTATGGTTCAATCTCTATACCCAACAACTAATTAATCTCATGACGTCAATGAAGTCATAAGGTGGTTAAGGTTAGGTATAAGTCCTATGATCCAACTAGAACTGGAGGGATCTACCCAAAGACATTCCATAGATAGAATTAGAAGCCCTTAGGTATGATTGGAGATGAATGAGAATAAGGGAAAAATGCCGACTAAGATTGAGCTAACACTGGAACAATCACAACAAGGTGTTAGTAATGACGTCTTGGTAAGCAATGAAGGGGTTGAAGAATTAAAAAGAAATGTATGGATAAAGGGTGAAAACAAAGCAGCCCTTCAAACACCTTAGGAAGAAACCGAGTCAATACATAATCTATCAAAATCATAAAGATGATTGTTGCTATTGAAGAAATACATCATGGACCCAGTGATGCAATGCACAACCCTTCCCAGCCATTCGAGTTTCTCTTAAAAGAAACTTGTCTCATTTGTCACGGAGATACACACATTATCTATTGACATCTCACTCCGAGATTGTTGATATTGAATAGGTGGCAGCCTACTCCAGCCTTCGATTACAAAAACCAAAGTGCACAAATCAAGTCTAGAGCCCAGAAGAGATCAAGTTATAAATCTCATTAGGACACAATGTCAAAATACACTTGTTAAACACCATAAAGTTCACAAGTCGTAACAAAGAATCCTATGCATTATCCTTGAGATCTTGCCAGAACATCCGAGTGATACTTAAGTATTCACCGTGAAGATGGAAATCCTGCTTGAGCCAACATCAAACAAGCTCTTGGTAGGTGACTTGCGCGATTCTATATGAATCAAACTTGTGTCAACTAGAAAGAAATGATGGTGCGATTCTATGTGAATCAAACTTGTTTCAGTATATGAATTGACGACTTAATAAGAAAGATAGTAACAATCTGATTCACTCTTACCGTGTTGTCTGCTTTGAGACGCTCCGGTAACGAGAACGGCTAGTACAGCCGTAAAACCCTGTCAAGAAGATTCATATGAATTCTATCTAATCACAGGCAGTATTTATACTGATTAACGGGGAACCTTGGTTATTGCAACCGTATTCGCAGATTCAAATGCAGATTCAAACTTTTTTCCATATTTGTTGTTTATCACTAACCTTTTAAATGCAGATTCAAATGTCGATGTTGCAACCATCTACCAGCGAAGTCGAATTCATTACCACATACTCATACTCATACTCGAGCTCTAAAAGTCAATCATTTAGCATCAAGATTGTTGATCCTAAAATTCCTCAAAGATCTTCAAAGTCAAATCAAAAATTGTATTTTGGGAAGATTGTTAGCCTTATGATAATATAAGCCACACAAGAATGAAACAAGTATGAGTATGTCGGTCAAGATCAAGAAAGTCAAATCAAGATGATTCAAGTTAAGGAGATGATGCAAGATGAAAGATCACAAGAACTCAAAGTCAAAAGAAAAAGGCTCAAGATCAAGATCACAAAGCATGAATGAACAAAGCCATTACAAACAAGAAAAGACAAAGACAAGACCAAAGAAGGCAAAAGATCAAACGTCATATCTTCAACATTAGGGAAGATAAAGTCAAATCAAGATAAGCTTCATCAAGAACGTCAACGTTGGGGAGATCAAAGAAGACCTCAACATTGGGGGAGATTGTTAGCCTTAATTTTATATAAGTCAAACAAGAATGATATCGGTCTTATTAGTCGTAATTAGTCTTGTTAAGTAATAGGCTAGTCGGATTCAACGGGCTTGGATTGTAATCTAATATTGTCCATGTTTCAGGTTCAAAGCCCAAGATAAGCCAAGCCCGGCCCAAGAAGTAAGTCCATACACATCATGTGGGTATGAGACTATAAATAGGACCCTATCTACAAATGGAGAGGGTGTTGATTGCATTTGCTTTCATTTGTAACTCACCAATCTTCTCTCTAATCTAATCTTTCTCTCTTGTTTCTCTCTCTACTTTCTCTCTCTATTTTTTTATTTTTCCTTTATCTCTTTTCTAGCTTATTGCTTATTGGTATGGCTTATTGGTGTGATATAGGTTAAGTTTTTGGGATAACAGTGGTAGATATCGCCACTTGTCTTGTAAAAGTTAGTAAAGTATGAGATGATATGGTAGTTGACCGTTACGGGAACGCCAACTTAGGTTGTTGTTTTTGATCAATAATCAAGACTTTTGTAAATAGTTGTGTCATTATCATGGTAACGGTCGGGAAAAAGTGTCTAGCAACTTATATCTTGGACCTAGTCTATTTGTTTCGAAATTTTTATTTAACAACAATTTAATTCCCTTTCCTAACCATTAACCATGTGTTTTACGCGAATGAGGATGTGTATGAGCATGTATGTCTATTCTGTCATTACGGCCTTGTATGCATGTCTCAACTTCCTTGTTGGTTTATTACTATTGGTGAAAGTTAGAAGATCCCTACCCTATATCGTTCTTTAT
>BQNB010136418.1:0-18004 GCA_026074375.1 Tanacetum coccineum
TATCCAAGTATGGTTTGCACACCCGGTTCATGAGATCCATAAACATCGGCGGTGCGTTCGTCAAACCGAATGGCATAACTTAGAACTCGTAATGACCGTACCAAGTCCTGAATGTCGTCTTTGGAATATCTTGTTCACGTACTCGAAGCTGATGATAACCTGATCGCAAGTCTATCTTAGAATAAACACTGGATCCTTGTAGCTGATCAAATAAATCATCGATCCTTGGGAGTGGATAACGATTCTTCATCGTCAGCTTGTTTAATTCCCAATAGTTAATGCACATTCGAAATGATCCATCCTTCTTTTTGACAAACAAGACTGGAGCTCCCCAAGGTGAGGAACTAGGTCTTATAAAGCCCTTGTCGGATAGTTCTTGCAGTTGCTCTGACAACTCTTTCATTTCGGAAGGAACTAATCAATAAGGTGCTCATGCTACAGGTGCCGCACCAGGTATCAAATCGATTTGGAATTCCACTTGTCGAGTCGGTGAGAGGCCCAACAAATCCTCAGGAAATACTTCAGGAAAATCTTGAACGATTGGTACGTCCTCAAGTCGCTTCTCCCCCGACTTGTTTTCAGTTTCCTTCGTAGTAATATGTGCCAAAAAGACATGATGTCCTTTTAACAGATATTTCTGAGCTTTGGTGCACGAAATGATGTTCAAACGAGTCTCGCTCCCTTGATTACTTCCGTCACCATGAATAATTAAGGTTTCATTTCCCCAGGGGATACGAACGATCTTCTCGGCACAATCGATAACAACGTGGTACTTTGACAACCAATCCATGCCGATTATGACGTCGAAACTACCAAGTTCTACGGGCATTAAGTTGATGTTGAATGGATGATTTAAGAAGTTTAATGTACAACCCTGGATGATAGTGTTTATCCCAATTATTTTCCCGTTGGCTAATTCGACATCATAATAGTGGTCTAATGTAGTTGGTGCGATGTCAATTAGGGAACTAAATGCAGTAGATACAAAACTCCTATCGACACCAGTATCAAATAAGATAGAAGAATAGTGGTCGTTTAAAAGGAACATACCCGTAACGACGTTGGAGTCCGGGTTTGTTCTCGCATTGCCCACCACATAAACCTTGGCTGGAGCATTGCCGTTCCCACGTTGATTACCACGGTTTCCATTCTTCAACTTCAGACAGTCTTTCTTGTAATGGTCCTGAACACCACACTTATAGCAAGTGACAACATTTTGAGTTGCTCCGGAGTTCCCACGACTGTTGTTATTATTGTTGAGACCAGAACTCCTACAGTCACGAGCCAAATGACCGATCTTCTTGCATTTATTACACCTGGGAGCACATGGCCGTTTGTGGTGATAGTTGCATTTTGTACACAAGGGCAATGATCCTGTGTACTCCCTCTTCTCACCAGGCCCAGCAGTGTAAGCTCGCCCAGTGTTCTGCCTCTTGTTTTGTTGTTGGTACCCTTGATTGTTCCCAGCATTGAAATCCAACTTTCTTTTCTGCTCAGCTTGCCTTTCAGTAATAGTGAGGAGTTTTTGGTCCATCTGATCATTGGTAAACTCAATTGCTTCCTCCATTGTCTGAGGCCGATATGACATTACATTTCCCCGAATCATATCAGGAAGTCCACCAACATACTTCTCAACTTCGTCCGATTCCTCGGGAAACATGCGTCCACACATCAGTGCAAGTTCTTGGAAACGCAGAGTATAACTCGAGATATCAGTACCCTTCACCTTTAGGTTCCAGAGCTTAATTTCCAACTTCTTGATTTCACCCCTTGGGCAGTATTTGACTGTCATCATCTTTTTCAGCGTCTTTCAGTCCATGGCATAAGCAACATCCTGAGTAACGGCCTTCATGTGGGAGTTCCACCATGTAAGGGCGTTTCCAATGAAAGTGCAAGTAGCAAACTTAACTTGGTTTTCTACAGCACAGTTGCTTATGTGGAATATTGATTCTATTTTTTCGAACCATTGGGCCAACACAACTACCCCTTCAGTACCAGATATTTTCCCAAGTATATATATAAATAAATAAATATAGATATAATATACCAAAACAATTCAATTGACCCTTGAAAAGTTCAAAGAAAGAAAATCAATGAAATCCATAAGTAGTATATGATATTCTCGGGTCGTTTATTCCCAACGAGGAATGAATTGGAAAGTCGAGAGTTGATTTGACATTTGATTTTTGAATGAAAGAGATTTAGATTGGTTTATCTAAATCTACGGGAAAATTAATGCAATTTACACTAAAAACAATTAAGGCACACAAAATTTAAACTAAAAATGCAAACGAAAATCCTAAAAAGGCACTAAATTATCAACTAAGCCAAAATTAAACCTAAAAATGCAAACTTAGTTTTTAAACTTCTAAAATGACAAAAGAAAATTTTCTAAAAAAGAATTATATTTTTTTGGCTTTTTAATAATTTTTTATGAATTAAAAACCTAGTTCACAGTGATTATATAACATGACTGGGATCACAACACATAACAGAATTGAGATCGACATGACATAATACAACATCTCATATATAATTAGAAAACATACATGATTGTTCGATACAAGAAATGAAAAATATAGGTCCTACTACCGTGCTAGCTGGGAATAAAATGGCCAACAAAATGATAGCTATGAATATGAAAAGTAAACCTAGGCACTACTACCAGCGCCCTCAGGGGCATCTGCACAAGTCTGATCTCTAGCCTGGAGTGCTCGAATCTCTCCTAGAGTCGTCGCCAAATGTCCCTGTAGTGATGAAACCTATGCAACCAGCGTCGCTATCAATGACTCTTGCGCATCGATACAGTGATTCTGCATCCAAGTGTGAGTCCTGTATCCCTGAAGCTCATAGTGGACTGCCGAACTAAGTCCCACCAAATGTGCCCAAGCCTCTCGGGAGACTAGAGCCTCCTGATCTAAGAGTCGTGCAGTCTCATAGTGGTACTGCCTATCATCGACCAATGCCTCAACACTTTGAAATATCCGAGTCTGCCTGTGCCAAGGGATCCCTTTATCATAGCATATGATTATCCTAGTCATCATGCTTCCTGACCTGCAGGCATCTTCGGTCACCCAAGTATAGACCCCTTCAAGAGACTCCGATGCTACCTCCTCACAGCCTCTCTCAGTCTACCTAAGTATCCCTAATCCCATAGCCGACCGCCTCGACTCTCTGTCATCTGGTTTCGGCATCCAGAGTGCCAATAAACCCATAATCTACCCTATGACCTCCAGTCGGCCTAGGGGCAGCAGTCGAACTCTCGCCCACATGTGGGAGTAGTCAAACATAACTTCTATGAGTAGGTAACCGTCCTCAGAATATCCTCCCTATGGTCTACTCGGTGGTAGAACAATGAGGGTGGGAGTGGTGGATAATGATAATTGTAATGGATTCCGTATACATTGGTGAAGAAGCCTCCATCCTAATCCCAACTGCTCTATAGCCTAGTGGTGCCTCAGCATAAGTGGGGCTATCAGCAGTAGGTGGTGGTAGTGGTGGTGAGGGAATCTAGGGTAGTGGAGATGACCAAGGTGATAGTGGAGATGGTGGTGGTAATGGTGGTGTAGGTAAAGCAGCATACTCGGCAATGCGTGCCTCCATGGATGGTGACATAGGTGGCTCAAGTCTGACAGTCTTCCGTGCCCTACGGAGACGTGTTTGAGAAAAAGGGACTCTAGTCCGAGGTGATCCATGTGCAGGTGCAGGCTCCTCAGCCTCGACTGCCTCTATATCCCCAGCTGAGGGAACAGGGTCAACAACGGGTACGACAGAAGGGCCGACCAGAGCTAGGTACTCCTCCTCCTCCTTCCTATCGGTATCAGAGGTCTCCTCCTCCTCGTCATCAACATCATAATCGTCATCGTCATCATCATCGTCATCGTCATCCCCTCCGTCAGCGGGATAATCAGTATGCTTCTACTCAGGATCCTCCTCTGGATCCTCCTCCGGATCAGAGTCAGCCACATAACCCGGTGATAGGGCTATCAGTGAAGCATCAGCAGCATAAGGCTGCTCCTTCATCGGTCCTCAGCATCGGATGTATCTAAGAACTCAGGGTACACAGGCTCAGGAACAAAGTCTGGTGGAAGTGGTGCATGTGGCTCCTCGGGACCAGGTATGTAATCCGGTGATAGTGGGCTACCGGCTGCATAGGGAGTCCATCGTATCCGTATACGACGACTTGTGGAGAACCTTGATGTTTGCTAAAACACACATCTTTTGTAACCCGTAAAACACTATAAAAGGACTAAAAATACTAAAATATGGATAATTATCTTGCAAATATGTTTGTTTGCATTTTCTTAAGTTTTGCAGGTAAAGATAGAAAACTATGTAATAATGGGAATTTACGGTTCGTCGCGATCAATATGCCTATTATTTAAAATCGACAAATTCATGATAAGTTCCCGAGCATGCCAGTGGAAAGAGTGCGAGAATACGAGTCCAATAATCCCTCGGTATTTTAGTGGCCAGCCCTGTACCCACTTTAACGGGCCTGGCCAGCCAATGTAATTTTGCTAATCCATTAAGTTTCAAAGCCCAAATAATGAGTAACATAAATTTGTATCAAATTTCATGATAGTAGTGACGTAAGGTCACATGGTGTAGAATAATTCAAAATGTCACATGAGACAGCGCACTTGTATTTAGAGGGACGAATGAATGAGCAACATGTGGCTAGTCTCTTTTTATAACTTCTCAAGCAATTCTAATTTCATTCTTAATATGATCCAAGGGACGGAATTTACTGCGTACAATGGAAGTAGTCATAATGACACGTGGCCTCTCCTAAACGGTAGAGTCCACACCCTGGCATATTTCGACGATCCGAGGGAAGAGTAATTAAAGCCAATGATTAGCTCAAATAATTTGGAAAAATTTACAAGATACCCCCTTCTCACCCTATTTATACAACACGCCTCCCCTTCATTTGGAACTACTTCTCACTTTATTTTTCCTAGTTTTGTTTCAGCTTATTTTAGCTTATTAGAGTAGGTTTAGCTTAGATAAAAAATTTTAGCTTATTGTAATAGTGTAGGCTTATTGTAAACAGCTTATTTTCAAAGTGAAATGTAAGTTTTTCATTTATGCAAGCTTATCTGTTCTTATTTCAAAATCGTCATTAGCTTATTTATAAGCAAATTTTCGTTTCGAGCTTAATCCGAGCTTATCTCTTGTCCTTATTGTTTCAAAAAATCTTAAAATCTATTATATCTAAATCCTTCAAGCTTATTTTGAGCTTATATGGTTGTGTTTATTACTTTTGAATGTTATATAAACACCAAAATCTCAAATAACTAGAAATCAGCCTTTATTCAGGCTTTTATTTCCGAAACCTTTTTCAAATATCATCTTATTATCAAATATTAATGAGCTCCTAAATAGATAAACCTAAATAAAAACGTTTAGATCTTGTTTTCTCAATTTGAGCTTATTTCATAAGCTCGAAAAAGGTGTTTTAATATCATTGTTCGATCTGGTTTAAGAATAAGTTTAAAAGGTAAGAAAAAGATTTCTAATAATTTAGTTTGTAGCTAGCTTATTTGGATAGCTTGTTTGGTTCATTGGCTTATTCGTGATCGAGAGCTTATTCGGGTTTGCTTATTGTTTTTTTTGTTTATGAAGATTTTTTGGGAAGTTTTGGGTTAAGGCTTTTTGATTGGGAAGCTTATTTGGTTTTTGGAATAGCTTATTCGTCATTTTGGAAGCTTATTAAGGCTATTTTCGAGCTATTTTTGAAGCTGTTACTATGAAATTCGGTATGGGCCAGAAGTGTGTTGGGCTACCTGGTTGGTGACTGGGTTCACGAATTGATTGAATTGCAAGTATTAAAGTTATAGTAGTGATAAATTAGGAATTAGGGGTAGTGATTTCATTTGCGGCTCTTCAGTACGGGTTCTATTTTCTAATCTCTTTTCAATACTTAGAATAGTTTTATTTTATTTGTTCCATTATATATTTGCGTATTTATTTTTTTCCATGCTTAGTATAGATTTATTTTTGTCGTTAAATGCTATGTTTGTTAAATTGAATTTCGTTATGAGTAGTGAGTAAATAACTTGTGTTTGCTAAGTGATTATTTATTTGGAATTTAAGTGCGGTTTTAAAAAGGTTTAAAAAATTAATAGTAATTAGAATTTTTCAATTTACATACCGTCATTTACTTTTAATGCAATTTAAATACTTGTCATTTATTATTAAAAAGCATTTTACTTTACATGTCATTTAACTTCTTGAAACATGTTTTCTATTGATTTTAATCGATAAACCAAAGCCCTCACTTAAAGAATATTTCACACACTTAGCAAGCAATAGTTGTCATTTATATCTCTTAGATCCATTTTAGTTTAAATCTTTTAGTTTAAAATCTTAGAATTAATATATTTAATTTTTTAGTACAAAAAAAGTTTAAAACCAAAACCAAAAACTTTTATGACAATCAAGCTCGATTTACAACTTGAACGTAGATTTCCATTCACCTCTCACCGAGGAAAACGATACCCGTGTTGATTACTTTTTATTCTTGCTTAAGAATAATTTGTATGATACTTTGCTTACGTATAAGTATATGTTTTATAAATATATATATATATATATATATATATATATAATATTTATATATATAATATATAGTTTATATATATATATATATAATAAATATATAAAATAATATCTGAGGTTTAATTTGATAAACGTGTGTGAAGACGACCAATATCAAAATGGCGCCGTTGCCGGGGATCGAACCCGGGTCATCCGCGCCTTTTTCGTAAGTGACACAAGACGGTTACTTTTTGAATCTTAAGTTCGGGAACTTATTAATGGATATTCACAAATTCTCTACTAAAGAGAATTAAATTGATTGCGTATTTTTAGATTTAAGAAAAAATAAAAAAAACCGAAAATCCGGAGAGCAAAATATTATTGTGTATTTTTTATATTAAAACTTCCTACTTAAGTAAAAAGAAAAGAAAAAAATTTTTTAGTTTTTTATATTTTTTTACTTTTTTTATATTTTTGATTTTTTTTTTCAAAAGACGTAACTTTCGAAGACGAAAGGTTCTTCAAATCACGATCTACAAATTCAAACGAGAGAAATCGTTAACACAAGTCCCCCTTTTGTGCAATGTTTACTTAAAGGGAGTTACCCTAAGTTTGTTGATTATTCGGTGAAACAAAAATATTTTTGTATATATATTTTTTTTCTCTCTTCATTTGTTTGTTTAGTGCATGCGCACTAGAAATTCCAATTTTCCAAATAATTCAACCGTAACCATTCTGAGACGTCGAAATAGAAGACGTGCTCCAAACGTAGTCGAACCCGAGCTTCATACTATCGTTGAAAGGTTGCTCCAATGGCGGAACGAACAATGAAAGAGCTACTCCGTGCACCCATGGAAGGGTATGGAGGATCTATCATAATACCGGAAATTAATGCGGATCATTTTAGAATAAAGACGAATTTGCTGTCAATTTAGTTTGCAAGCTAGCCGTTCACGATATGAGAGGGAAAATCCCCACGCTCATATTAATAGTTTCAAAAGGATTACCTCGACTTTACGATTTAGAGACGTACCGAACGATGTGATTAAACTTATGATGTTTCCATATTCCCTCGAGGGGGCCGCCTAAAGTTTGGTACGAGAAAGAACCACCTAATTCGATCTTGACTTGGGAGGATCTCGTAAGTAAATTCGTGAATCAATTTTTTCCTCCCTCGAAAACCACTCACTTAAAGAATGAAATTTCTTGTTTTACACAAAAATTCGAGAAACTTTTAGTGAAGCATGGGAACGATTTAAGGAAATGCTTAGAGCTTGTCCCCACCACGGATTTACAGAGTTAACTCAAGTTGATACCTTCTATAACGGTTTAAACGAGAATGATCAAGACTCCTTAAATGTCGCGGCGGGTGGAAATCTTTTAAGTAAAACGACTAGAGAAGCTTTGAATATAATTGAAAACAAATCAAAAGTTCGTTATTCACGTAACAAATCGAATGTTTCTAGGATGAATACGACTTCTAGGGAAAGTGTTAGTAAAACGGATGAAAGAATTGATAAGCTTGCGGACCAAATTTCGACCTTAGTTGAAATTGTTTCTAAAAAAGTTGTCACTCCCGCTCCGGTTAAAGCGGTTGAGGAAATATGTGTTACTGTGGTGGTGCTCATGCTTGGTACAATTGTCCTAATACCGATAACAATCAATCTAGTGTTTGTGCGGCAACGGGTACTTACAATCAAGTTAACCCTCCAAACCGTGTTAGTAACCAAATGGCACCACCTGGTTTTGCTCCGGTGCAAAACAATGGTCAAAATAGGTATAATCAAAATCAAGGTCAAGGGAATAATTTTAATCGGGGAAATAATTTTCATGGTAATCAAGGTTTTCAAGTCAAATAATCATGCTCCAAATTTTCAAAACCAAGGTCCAATTACTCATGCTTCGAATTTTCAAAATCAAGGATTTCAAAACCCACCTTTTCAAGCTCATAATAATCAAGTTCAACAAGGAATTCCAAATGAATTTTCAGCTTATGCAAAAGCTAATGAGTCATTAATGAGAAATTTGCAAAGTCAAATTAATGAATTAAGGGGGAATTTTAGTAAACAAGAAGAAAATCTTAGGAGAAATCTAGGAAACGATATGAGAAGGTATTTAAGGAGAAGTTTATCTTTCAAAACCACTTCAACTTTGGGTAATCTCTGAGTAATACCATTCCAAACCCGAAGGGTGAATGAAAGCAATCACTACTCGAAGTTGGTGTGCTGTATGAGGGACCCTCGATTCCTATTTTTTCTAATCCTTCTCCTAAAAAGGTAGTGGAACGAGAAACCAAGGAGACAACGGATAAGGAGCAAACTAATTTCCAAGGAAGTACCGCTCACATCCCACCTCCGGTTAACCCCATTCCGATTCTGGAACCCGATGTTCCGAAGACTTTACCTAAGCCGAATATTCCATATCCTTCAAGACGTAATGATCAAAAGTCTTGTGAAAAAGCTTCGAATCAAATGGAGAAGATTTTCTCAAATGGAGAAGATTTTTCAAATCTTTCAAGATTTAGGCGCTTCGACATTAGCTTTCGCAGATGCTTTACTTTTGATTGCCAAGATTTGCTTCCTATGATTAAGAGTTTGCTCATGAATCAGGAAAAGTTGCTGAAATCGCTAAGAGACCGTTGAAGCGAGAATTGTTTCGGCTATGCTCCCTTAAAAAAGATTCCCAAAAGCTTGGAGATCCCGACAAGTTTCTTATTCCATGTGATTTCTCGGGATGGGATGTATGTCACGCCTTGGCTAATCTCGGCGCAAGCATAAATCTTATGCCCCTTTCCATTTGGAAAAATTTATCCTTACCCGAACTTACACCAACTCGAATGACTTTAGAATTAGGCGGATCGATTCCAATACTCCATCCTCAGTAGTCGCTGAAGACGTTTTTGTCAAAGTTGGGAGTTTTCATTTTCCTACTGATTTTGTTGTTGTTGATTTTGAAGCCGATCCTCGAGTTCCCCTCATACTAGGGAGATCCTTTTTGAGGACCGGTCAAGCTTTAATTGATGTGTATGAAGGAGAACTTATTTTAAGGGACGGAAATGAACAAATAATTTTTCATGTCGATGGCACTTCAAAACATCCTCAAAAGCATGTAAACGAGTCAATTAAAATGGTTAATGACACATGCGAGGATAGTTTTGAAGAAACAAATAATCTCTCGAGTGGCAGTACCACTCCTCTTTCTGACTTTCATCCTAGTCTCGAATCTTTCGAGACTAGCAAATCTCTTCTTGAAAGGTTTACCGACGAACCTGCTCTAGTTTGCTTACCTCTACCGGAAGATGACGACGATGAAAAGGAAAAACAGGAAGTAAAGAATATCGCAGAGCCGACAGCTAAACGTCAAACTCGTATTACATCATGTTTGAAGAATTTTAAAGTTATTCACAAGGAGAGCATTTTTCATTCGAATAAAACGCCTCAAATTTCTTTGGTTTTTGCAATCACATCCGCCTTACCGACTATTAAGCCCAAGGACTCTCTCATAATGGGGGACGAGCACCTTAGCACTTTTCGTGTTGAGGAAATTGTCCCAATCCCAAGAGAGTCCGAGGATACCTTCGATAATAACAAAGGATGTGATTTGACTTTTTGCGATAATAACATGATTTTCTCAAATCCTCTCTTCGGTTCTAAGGACAACTTAACTTCTAGTAATGACAATTCAATTCTTAAGGAGGATGTTCAAGAAGAAAATTTTCAAATTTATTCAAACCCTCTTTTTGAATTTGATGACAATTTCAACTCTAGTAGCGTAAATCCTCTCTTTAACGAGATGGTAGAGGATGTCGAGAGCGAGAACTCCAATGTTTCTTATTCTGATGAGTCAGTTTTACTTCGCACACCTTTTTCCGATAAAGCTAAGTGTTTCGATCCAGGAGGCAATATTGATGAGATCGATGCTTTTCTAGCTATTAAAGTTTCTACTAATATTAAGGAAGGTTATTATGACTCGGAAGGAGACGTATTCTATCTTGAGAGTTTACTTAGTGATGATACCACCCATAATCTCTCTCCCGAAGTGTTTTTCGATCATGAACCACAACACTTTAAGAATGAATCCGACCATGATACTTTGATAACTTTTTCTCCCAAGAGTGATCCTCTCCACCAAGGAGTTTTTTTCTTCGGAGAACTCATAACACTTCCTCTAAGAATTGTTAGAGAGCACGAGGAATATATTAGTCGAATGTGGTTGCTATGCGGTAATTCATCTTCCCGGTCGTTGGAAAAACTTTCATGCTAGTCTAAATACGATCATCGAGTCTCTTCCCAAATTTCCTATCCTCGTTGAGGATAGTGACTCTCTTAGGGAAGAGATCGGTATATTTCCCTGTCCGGATGATTCGATACCACCGGGTATTGAGAGTGATTTTGACTCGGAAGAGGATATTATTTTTCTTGACAACTTGCCATAACGATATATTTCCTCTTCCTGAATGATGAGCGTTTTTAACCATCCGGGACAATGAGCCCGATGCGCCATAGGTAAACCATCTTGATGGCTTAATGAAAGACGAATGTTTTGACCTAGGGGGAGGTAAGATTAATGCTGAAGTTGACGATTCCTTAACATTTTTCATTCGGACTTTTCTCCCGTTTCTCACCTACCCTGAGGTTTCTCCTTTACTTCTCTCCACCGGGAGTGAAGACACCATTTTTGACCCCATGCATCTCCACTTACAGCCAGTGAGCAACTCATCGGGATGGAACTTTCATGTCTTTAATTTTATCAAACATTAATGAAAGCCCGATAGAGATTTTTCTCTTACATTTTCTCTCCTCAATGGACCAACTAATTCGGGTCGAGTCAAAGCTATTGTTGACCACGGATTACCAAAAACAAAGCACTTTCGTGGGAGGCCCCATGCTTTATCCATCTACCTTCTTTTCTTATTTTCTAATGTGATGTGAGGAGCCCCCCCTTGTACTCTTCCGATTCTTGTTGTTTTGCTTATGATTGTTTTGTAGGATTGACCCAAAATTTTTGAATACTCCCGTGTTCGTGTTTTTGTCCTGGGTCCACTCGAGCTCCTAGCCTTTTCTTGGCATTAGTCTAGTGAAATCCGAAATCAAGATTATTATCGACTAACTTTATCTTTGGGCATACATGATTAACGCTTGAGATTTTTGTGATACTTTCTCCATGCTTGGATTATGCATTCGACTTTTTGAGTAATAGTAAGAGGTTTTAAGTCTTAGACTAAAACATAAGGACAATGTTTAAATTTTAGTATGGGGGTAGTATAGACTTAGATATGACTTACCTACCTTTGCCGTTTGTTCTCACGTACCCCGTTTCCCGCAAAAAATTTTAAATTGTTTAATGTCCTAATATCTAGTTTATTGTTCAGATATTATATAGTATATATAATATAAGTGTTTCTGACATGAATGTAGGCTTTCTGATGGTGAGAACGAAAAGTAAATTTTGACCTGACCGATTTTATATCTTAGCTTTTCTCCTTAACATAAAGATTGCTTTGTAATCATTTATACAAGGAGCTTAAAACGCAAGTCAAGATTTGAAAAAGTCAAGTACTTTGCAAGTATCCTAGTAATTTATTTTAAAATATGCGAAGATCGATTTATAGAATAAAGGATTGTTGCTAGTCTATGTGACATGTTAAAGTAGCCCGATTCTAAATTCGCTAGGCTATAAGTAATCACGAGTTTCTTTATTAGAAAATTTTATTTAAATGTAAAAGACCAGAGATGATAGAGTAGAGTATAAGTTTTGATGCTAAACATAGAATAGTTGGATAAATCTTTAATGCCATGGAGGTTTAATTGGTGGATTTTTGCTCCCATCAGCTGTAATAAACGTTATATAATTATTTGAATAAATAAAGTTTCTTATGGTTTTTGCGATATTCTTATTTTAGATCACTTCGTAGAGATTCCCTTCTTGGTGAAAGTAAGGTACACACAAAATTTTGTCAGTGTTGTTGGGGAAATAAACTTCTTAGACCATGGTCGGCTCGCAACCGATGTGGCAGTGTTAAAAAACTACAGGACTTTGAAATTTGCTATAATAATAGAATTAATTATGTAATAAACCAAAGCCGAAATAAGACTTCTGGATCATGGTCGGCTCGCATACCGATGTGACAGTCGTTTAAAGGGTGGAGGTAATAATAATAAATAAAAATTGTGGGCTGATAAAAGTTTACTGCCTCTTGCCGGCTCACAACCGATGTGGCAGTCTTCTAAATAAGGCACATAGTAATAATAATCCGAGACTGATAAAAGTTTGCTGCATCTTGCCGGCTCACAACCGATGTTGCAGCCTTCTAAAAGGTCGAGGAAATTACCGAGGTCGAAATATGTTTGCTGCATCTTGCCGGCTCACAACCGATGTTGCAGCCTTCTAAAGGACCGAGGTTTAATAATGTTGCAATAATATAAGTAATAAAGCCAAATTTCGACTCCGGTTTATCTAAAAAAACTCCGTCGTCTGGACTCGTAGTTGAGTTGTTTCGGATGAAATAAAAAGGATAACCCCTAAATCATGCAAAATTAGAACCTTAATGTGGACCTTATTCTCACCATATCGTCTCTTTAGGAAAGGATTTCAAACTAATTGTGGTCTAAACCGGGTTTACTTTATATTAATAAGGGCATAATTTATTTGTCACCAATAATAATAATAATAATAAAATCTTGAGATACAAAATTAGGAATAAGGGAGGAAAAGTAAGTACACAATTAGCTTTTATGAGTAGTGTTAGCATCATAATTTGTATCTTACATGATCTGTTTTTAAGCTTGGCTTGGAGAGGTGAAAGTCGAGGACGGATGAATTTAATCCATATTGGACACTTTAGTGCTTTTTTGTTCCGTGATTCCTATCAAGTTTACCAATGAATAATGAAATCAAACATTATGTCACACATAAATAAGTTGTAAGTTGTAAATTAGGAAAATCATTAAAAAAAAGGGTTAACACGGGGTGCTTGGAATAATGATTAATGAAACCTTTTTAATGAGCCCTTTTCAGTGCTTGATTTGATTGGAGGGGATCATAAGTTATAAAGGGGATAAAATTATTTATTTCTGGGTTTGTTTTATTTACATTGCGTGTGGGACCAGCAATGGCTTAGTGTGGGGGAATTTGATGTTTGCTAAAACACACATCTTTTGTAACCCGTAAAACACTATAAAAGGACTAAAAATGCTAAAATATGGATAATTATCTTGCAAATATGTTTGTTTGGCATTTCTTATGTTTTGCAGGTAAAATGATTGAAAACGGTGCAAAAACGGGTATTTACAGGTTCGTCGTGATCAAGAGTGCCTATTATTTAAAATCAAGACAAAGTCGTGATGAGTTCTCGAGCATGCCAGTGGAAAGAGCGCGAGAATACGAGTCCAATGATGCCCTCGGATTTTAGTGGGCAAGCCCGTAACCCACTTAACGGGCCGGGCCAGCGATGTTATTGCTAAGCCCATTAAGTTTCAAAGCCCAAATAATGAGTAACATAAATTTGTATCAAATTTCATGATAGTTGTGACGTAAGGTCACATGGTGTAGAATTAAGTCGACAATGTCACGTGACAGCACACTTGTATTTGAAGGGACGAATGAATGAGCAACACGTGGCTAGTCTCTTTTATAACTTCTCAAGCAATTCTAATTTCATTCGCAATATGATCCAAAGGACGGAATTTACTGTGTACAACGGAAGCAGTCACAATGACACGTGGCCTCTCCTAAACGGTAGATCACCCCTGCATATTTCGACGATCCGAGGGAAGAGTAATTAAAGCCAATGATTGGCTCAAATAATTTGGAAAAATTTACAAGATACCCCCTTCTCACCCTATTATCAACACACCTCCCTTTTCATTTGGAACTACTTTCTCACTTTATTTTCCTAGTGTAGGCAAATTGTAAAATAGTTTTAATTTTCAAAAGTGTAATGTAAGTTTTTCATTTATGCAAGCTTATTGTTCTTATTTCAAAATCGTCATTAGCTTATTTATAGGAGCAAAATTTTCGTTCGAGCTTATTCCGAGCTTATCCTCTTGCGCTTATCGTTTCAAAAATCTCTAAAAATCCTAATAGATCTAATCCTATAGAGCTTATTTTGAGCTTCATAAGGTTGTTGTTTAATAGCTTTTGATTATTTTTAAACCACGATAAGCTCAAATAAGCTGAAATCCCTTATTCAGGCTTTTTATTTCTGAAACCATTTCAAATATCATCTATTATCAATAATTAATGAGCCCTAAATAGATAAACCAAATATTAAACGTTTAATCTGGTTTTTCTCAATTTGAGCTTATTTCATAAGCTCGAAAAAGGTGTTTTAGCTTATTCATTTTCGGATCTGATTTAGGAAAAGTTTAAAAGGTAAAAAATAGGATTCTAGATAAATTAGTTTTAGCTAGCTCATTGGATTTAGCTTTTCGGTTCGTGGCATTTATTTGTGACCGAGAGCTATATCGGGTTGCTTATTGTTTTTTTTTTTTGGTTTGAAGATTTTTGAATGTTTGGGTAAGGCTTTTTATGGAAGCTTATTTGTTTTTTGGAATAGCTTATTCTTCAAATTTTTTTGGAAGCTTATTAAGCTCGTAGATATACAATTATGTGCTATTTTATTGAAGCTTTTACTATGAAATTCGGTATGGGGCCAGAAGTGTGTTTGGCGCCTGTTGGTTGACTGGGTTCACGAATTGATTAGAATTGCCAAGTATTAAAGATAACATAGTGATAACTTCACCTTTATTTGCTAATTAGTGAAGTAGATCTTAAAAGTGATAAAATTATGTGTTTATTAAGTTTGTAAGATCGGGTGGTTATCGTTTATTTGCGACTCTTTAATTTTGTTTCATTTTATATTCTTTTTCAATTAATTAGTGTAGATTTAATTAAATATTTTATAAAATGTTTGCTTATTTGATATTTGCCATGCGTAGTGAGTAGTTTAACTTGTGTTTGCTAAGTGATTAGTGATTTGGAATTTAAGTGCGGTTTTAAAAAGGTTTAAAAAATTAATAGTCAATTTACATACCGTTATTTACTTTTAATGCAATTGAAATACTTGTCATGTATTTTAAAAATCATTTTACTTTACTTGTCATTTAATTTATTGAAACTTGTTTTTTAAGGATTTTAATTCGTTAAACTTAAGCCCGCACTTAAGGAATATTTCACGTCACTTAGCAAGCATATTTGTCATTTATATCTTTTAGATCATTTTTAGTGTAATCTTTTAGTTTTTAATCTTAGAATTAATATTAGTTTAATTTTTAGCATAAAAATAGTTTAAAACCAAAACCAAAAACTTGAATGAAAATCAAGCTTGATTTACAACTTAAACGTAGATTTCCATTCACCTCTCACAGAGGAAAACGATACCCGTGTTGATTACTCATTATTCTTTCCTAAGAATAATTTGTATGATACTTTGCTTACGTATACGTATATGTATTTATATAAATATATATTATATATTTGAGGGTTTATTTGATAAACGCGTGTAAAAACGACTAGTATCAGTATGCATGAAACTTGTCATTAGTTGATTAGATCTTGTTGTTTGTGACAGATTCAATGAGTATAATTGATTATAGTTTATAATTCTTGTTTCCTATTGCTTCTTGGTGATGGATGTACGCGTTAGGCTCTAGAAAACTAGCCATAAGATATTAAATTAGCATAGACGTCTAGGGAAACGCGAGTGTTTAGAAAGGATGCCATCGGTAACAGTCTTCATACTACCTTACCCCTAATATGGTTGATCTCTCTTAATTGTTTTAATGCGTGTAATGTACTCTTAGGAGCCTTGTAATAGTCTTCATACTACCTTACTTGTACGTTGCCCTAACGGAATATTACATAGATGGCAGGTTTGTGTAATTCGTCATGAAGTAGGAAATACTTACTCATTACATCTCAAGTGTGACAAAGCAATAGGTAGAATTGGATAGCTAGCAAGGAGTAGTGCATCACAGGTGAATACGCTTTGTTGTATAAATGTTTTCTAGTTTATTTTATTACAATTAGAGTAGTCATTAGCTAAATTAAAACCCCTTTAAACCGGAGATTTTACTTGCTTTCATAAAACATAAAAATACAAAAACAATATTCCTTCAACCCTTAGACCTTAGTGAACATTCGATCCGGACCTCACAGTGCTATTCCCCTAGAGAACGATAACAACCCCCGAGTCTTGTCTTTACTACACTGCAATGATTAGGTGCACTGCCTAGGGAGTTGTAAAACTTCTTGTTGAAGTCTAACGACAATCGCATCAGGCGAGTAAAGAGGTTTGCCATGGTTTGGTCATCATGAGGTGGGTTTGAGAAAACTTGTGGAATATCATTTGACAAATAATTGACATAACAAGTAGGGAAAGGAGTACTAACACGACAAGTTCCTTCGTCATCCTCATTATTATCACCATCTACATGATGAAAGGATGATGGGTGACCGAAGGCGGAGGAGGAAGAAGCAGAGGTGGAGTGACGTCCTCTTTTCGTGCCATAATCCTTTCGCGTCTTTCGCTCATGTTGAGGAGCGACAGGATACATGACACGATCATACACGACATATTAAGCACTACACAACTCGGGAAAGTTTGACATGACATGATCATACCAACGGGTCAACAACATACCATAAGGTAGAATCAACTTAGCTTGACGCGTGACCAACTCCATTCGTTTTGCAACAAAGCATGCAAGATTGTATCTCGTAAAAGTTATGATACAATAGAGCATATGACACAGACAAGCCGAAATATGATCCCGGTTTCCACCAAGATAAAATACATTTTCACGAATGATTTCGACCTAATTTTTCATGTTGGTTTGGACTTCCCGAGTTAAAATTTGGTTTTCCTCGACATCAACAATTTTACCATGGTGGACACAGGTTAGGGGTACCTCTCTTTCAAGTTGGATATACAATTATATTTCATCAGGGGTAGGAGGGGTAGTTTTATAACGACCTCTCGAGGGTACACTAACGGCCAAATTGTCAAGAGACCATTTGTCAGAAAATGAACAATGACCTTCGGTAGGAATACCGAGGATTAGACCGAACTCTTCGAGAGTGTAAGAGAAGAGCTTGTTTTTAATGGTGAACTCGACTAACATGTGACCTTATGGATTATAGGAAATTCGGACTTGACTATAGAACTCAAGAATAAACCGGGGAAAATTTGTTCACTTATTTTTAAAAGACAATCAAAGTTGATCATTCCAAACATGGTGTTAAGATATACCATATCATCATAGTTAGGATCCACCATCCGAGCCTCATGAATGTGACGATTTTCAATAAACTCAAAAGCATATTTCAAAGGCGGAGTATATTCATTGGAAATAGTGGGAATGTAGTCAAGAGTGTTTTTGTGGTCTGACGCAATCACACGAGGCATTATCACCTAATATATATATATATATATATATATATATATATATATATATATATA
>BQNB010136419.1:0-18004 GCA_026074375.1 Tanacetum coccineum
AAAATATTATTTTTATGAAAATTTAGCTACTGATAAACAGTAACTTTTACTGTTTTTATAATTTATATAAAACTATTTTTATATATTTAATCCTTGTAATCTGATAAACATCATAACTTATGCATTTTAATTCCGTTTTTAGTGATCCTTATATGCACGTATTCGTAATTAAAAGTTCTATCCAAGTAATAAATTTTCCAAAAACCTTCTGTTATGGACAGTAACTTTTTTATAAAAACATTAATTATCATAAACTTGTAAACTTTATAACTCCTTTGTTATAATTCGGATTTTCGAGTTCTTTATAAGCTTACGATCCTCATAATCTGTAGTAATTTAGTAAAATATAAAATAAATATTAAAATTTCGGATTTAAGGCAGTAGGTTTTATAAAATTCCATAAACTTGTTTTTATAAGTTTTAACTTAAATAAATTACTACAAGTCCTCTAATTTATGATTAATGCACTAACTTGTGTATATTTATAGTCCTCTAATATATGTCTAAGAATGTGTCCAAGAAAAATGTCCATCATATTTATTTATTTATATACACTTTATAAATAAATAATTAACCATAACTTAAACAATAATTATATAAATTATCCATTGCTTGTAAATCCTTAAACAAAACATGTCCTTATTTTTTAAACATCATATTTACCATGAACAAGTATTTCTTGAGTTTACATAAACTTGTAATATTTTATAAACATGATAAAATATAACTAGGTAATGATTAACTACATAACAATTATATAAAACATGAAATTAATAATGTGAAAAGTTTAGGGTTCTCAGAAGACCTTAACAAGATGGATGATGAAGAGAAACAAAGTCTAAATCCTAACTTATCAAGAAAACTTAAGTTTCCAAAACAAGAAAACCCTAATTTCAATTATGCAAACCCTAGTTTTCTTCTTGATATTAAACCCTTATAATCACTCAACCAAGCTTTCAATACACCTTAGATATGCCTAACAATGAACCTTGAACACTTGTAGTACTTGAGAAATCAAAAATATGAAATGTATAAGGGTGGTTTGTTTGAGCCGTGGCATATTGTAGAGGTGGGAGAGTTTTTGGTTAACTTTTGCTAGTTTGAAATGTTATGGGAATGAAAGTGTTAGAATATGATGCCTTTTATACTTGAAATATCTAAGACAAGATCCAAAAATTTAGAGAGGAGGTATGGTTTTAGTGTAAGAAGGTATGGAAGTTTGCTTGATGTAAGAACTAGTATAAGAGAGTTAGTAGATGTAAGAAAGGTTACTTGAAAGTTATAACAACACATGCTAGTTTACAAAAGTCAAAAATAAATATCTCTTTGTGGTTCAGATATATAGAACCAAATATGTATGTATATATATGCTAAAATATAATTTTTGGATATTGGGTATAATTGTGGGTATTTAGTTGAGTATAGATAGGTATTGGTGTTTTCGGGTATGCCTAAATGTATTTTATTGCGAAACGTAAACGTTTTACATTACCAATAAAAATAAAATATAAAAAGTTAATTATTACTTTTGTAAAAATAATATAATGCTTGCTTGACATAAACTTTTATTTGTTTGGTATCCGTTTACATTGATTGTTGATTTTTAGTTTACGCGATTTAACTAAACGATGAATATTTAAAGTAAACGCGTAGAAGTTTAAAACAAATAGTTGAATATTTATTGACGTAACAAGATGTGAAAATGTGAATTGTTACAAGGCTAGAAAAAGATATGCTTTATGTCAAAAAGAATAAAGCATATCTCCTTGGGGATGAATACTTCTAAAGTTGGTATAGAAGTACAACAACTTTCCCTAAAGGACTGTACCTAATACCTTAAAGCATGTATACATTAAATGGGATCTTAACCACCCATCCAATGCATGGCATGTGTCCTAAGGAAACCTTTGTAAACCTTAATTCCTTGTCAATAAAAGGAATAAGATGTGGGATTAAATATGCATCTCTTACTATTAATGTGAAACACATTTAAGAGCACTTTAGTCCCAAATCAAACTAACAGAACCACTGAAGTTGAAGCTTAAGTGTTGGTTAAAAGTTTGTACTAAAACTTGTTACTTAGGTTCGAGTTTAAGTTTAGAGGAGATCACCAAATTGTCATTCAACTACTTTGCTATTTCGTAAGCAAAGTATGTCATAGATTCTTTATTTTATTCTAATATGAATTTATACGTTGAAAAGTTAATTTTGTGTTGTTTTAAACTCGTTCTTATTATCTCTTATATATTTGTTTAAAAGATTACTTTGTTTCCATGGAAGGTGAAAATCTAACACAAAATTTCACCATATACAAAGCTTTGATGAATAAACTAGTAAATGATGGCATTAAACTTTCAAAGCTTAAAATAAATACTGTTTTCATCAATAGGTTACCAAAGAAGTGGCTAAGTTTCTGCCAAAGTCTCAGAAATACTAACCATGTTAAGGATTCTGAGCTTGCTTCTCTATTTGGCAAACTCAAGTATGAGGAAAACCTAATTGACAATATTAATAAAACTGAAAAGAAAAAATCTTTAACCACTGCAACACCCTTGTCAACTGCCTTCATCTCAACCTTTATTGTCCAGGACTTTCAAGATAGTCCTGATGACGAAGAGGATACAAGAAGAAGTCAAGAGTACATGAATGACCTTGAAATGGAATTTCATAAAAGAGATCTCTTAGCCAAATCTAAAAGGTTCTTCAAAAAGGGTACCCAAAGATTTAGTGGTGCAAAGGCAACTGACTAAACTGAATGCCACAAATATGGAAGGAAAGGTCATTTTACAAGAGATTGTTTTTTAAAGACTTTAGTTCCCTCATACTCACCACCCTTTCAAAACAATCATCAACCTAAATTCATCAGTTCCTCTTAACAACACAAACCTGAACTAAGGCCCAACAAAGACTTTTAAGCCAAATACAACAAAGTCAAGGCTAAACTAGTCCTCCTCAGTTCTGGTGCTTCAACATCCAAATCATCCCAGGTTAGAAACCAAGGTCTTGTTGCTGAAGCATATGAATGAGATGAAGAGGAAGTGTCTTTTGATGATAATGAAATGGTAGATGTAATGGTACTCATGGCACTTGCTGATGATGAAAGTGTTGCTATTGGCAAAGAAAGTGCCAGAAATGGTGAATGGGAGATAATAATGAAAGAAAATATTTTCTTGAATATTTGGGTGTAGATTTTAATTTTGTTGAGGAACAAAAAAACAATCTTATGATTAAACATAGAGATATTGTTCAAGAACTGAATACATGCAAAGAAAAACTGTTAGAACTAAAACAGGCAAAGATTGATTTTCTTATAATGCAACATGTAAACACTGAAATTCTCAAAGAGAATCAAACTTAAGAAAAGAATTGAAAGAGCTAACAGAAATCACTAAAACATGGGTTAACAGTTCTAACAAAGTAAATCAGTGTATCAGTGAACAATGTCCAAATCAAAAGAAATGAATCTTAGGAGTTGATCAACTCACTGAAGACCTCTTCAGTTTTGGGTAAAAAGACTTAGTCTTTGTAAAATCTTCATCTGATGATACCAATGTGTCTATTCTCAGTGTTTAAAGACCTTGGCTATCTGAAGCTTAAGGATTTAATTTGCCTAATCATAATACTGGTAGAATTCATCCTTCTGAATCACAAGTTAGAGTAATTGATTCCTTAGTAAATGTCACTCACTCTTTAGTCACTAACTATGATTCTGCTGAAGAATCTTCCTCAGTTTGTAGCACTCCTCTTTGTTGGGATTAAAAGTCTTCATGATGTTCTTGAAGTTACTGCTGCTAAGGTTTGTGTTACTGCTGCTAAGTAAAACTTAGTGCTGTTCATTAACTCTAAAGAAAATATTCTAAGTAGTTAGTAATGCTAGTTCATAGTTACTACTGCTAGTGTAACTTAGTACTGCTAGTGTATATTAGTATCGCTAGTTACTACTGCTAGTATATGTTAGTACTGCTAGAGTAAAGTTAGTACTGCTGATGAAGATTGAAGAAAATATTCTAAGTAGTTACTATTGCTTGTACACAGTTAATGCTGCTAGTGTATAAGTTACTACTGCTTGTTAAGAGTTAATGCTGCTGGTACAAAGTTACAACTGCTGAAAGATTACAACTGCTGAAAGATAAAGATTGCTTGAAGATCAAGATTACTTATGAGATAAGGATTGTTATTTATAGAATAGATCTTTGAGAATAATCTAAGTTTAGTAATATATTGTAAATCGACTAGGACTCCTTGGTGTATAAAAGGAGGTCCTAGGGCATAGAGTTTTATGTATCTTAGTCGTATAATTCATAGCTTCAAAGTTTTGTAACCCTAATACTAGGAGAGTATTCGTATTATTTGTAATAATAATATTGGAGCTTTTATTGTTGAAATTATATTGTTTTGTGTTACTAAAGAATTCTTCTTATATTAAAGATTAGATTCCGCATAATCTTTAGTATTATCAAACAAAGTTTCTTAAACTAAGTTGTGTTAGATTTATCTAGCATAACTAAGCCTTAAACAAGCTTAAGGAATTCGATCATTAGAAGTTAACTGGGATCAACAAATTGGTTATCTTTCTAGGGTTTTCGAGGTCCCTTCTAGGCTCTAGTTCCGTTTTCATGATCTAGTTGTAATATATTTGAGACATGATGTTTACGGGAGAGTTTAGATCTATGTAAACCTTCCACACATGTATGTATCCTATATTGCATGGTATTTTTATGTTTGAAGGATTTTCTCCTATAATGATTGGACATCTCCTATAGAAAGGTGGGCTAGGGTCGCGTAATAGGTACTTATGGTAGGCTAATTCATCTCTGGTTGGGAACTTATCAAAGTACTCGACACCTAATTCCTCTACTTCCACTTATTCTTCCTCTTCTTCTATTTCTTCCTCTTTAACATCTCCAATATCATATTCCTTGAATAATTCTACAAATCCTACTTCTCCTTATAAGCAAGAAGATTTTCTATCAAAAGGTGGGGCAACTAAGTTTAAGGATTCAAGGAGTGTGTTGAACTCTCGAACCTTCCTATTCATTAATGAGTTAAGTGATTTGGGTGGTGATGATGGATTCGCATTCTCCATACCAAAAAAATAGAATAGTCAATAAAACTTACAAAACAAGCAAACAAAATATAGACTAAAAGAAATCTAACCTAAAAGAAAATAAATATCTCACTTGATAGGAATCTCGTGAGTAGATAGCTAGATAGAATTCGAAACCTAGACTATTCCTCAGCAGCGGAGCCAAACACTTGATGACGGAATTTTACAAAATTGGATAAAGTTTTACAATCTTCCTAGGAAGTGTACCTAATCGTTGCAGTGTAGTATATGCAAGACTCAGGAGATTGATCATTCTCTAGGGGAATAGTGAGGTAGGTTCGAATTGTATGTTTACTAAGATCTAAATGTTGAGGGAAGAGTAATTTTGTGTTTTTATATTTTATGGAAGCAAGTAAAATCTTGGGTTTTGAAGGAGGGATTTTTAAACTAAACCACAACTAATCTAATTATGCAAGAAAAGTAAAATTGGCAGGAACTCTTATAGGTAAACAAACGTGCTCACTTAATCATGCATTACTCCCTAGTTGATTTCTCTAACTTATTGCTTTGTCACACTCATTAGGGTAATGTGTAAGTATTCCCCTAATTCAGTAGTAGGTTGGTCAAGTCCGCATTCTACGTGACAACCTAGTCATGCGTTACCTGTCAGACACGCTCCCTCTCAAAAGTAAATCGCGCACACTAAATACTTAAGAATGAATCAACCCAGTCGATAACTTAGATCGAGGGTTTCATCTAATCTAATCGCGTTTCACTAGATGTTTATGCGAATGTACAGTTATTGCTAATTTTCTAATGCCTAACGTGCACACCACTAACAATAAGCAAAAATATCAAAGATCACAACTAGGTTTCATGAAAGCATAAGCAAACACTAATTAATTTAGCCTATCATGTTAAATTGAAGAAAAGAAGAACAAATAAGCACACAACACATAGACATATTGTAATGATTAATGAATGCAAAACTTAACTTCAATCAAAGATGGAGTTATGGTACTACAAATAGGGTTAGGAAACCTTAAAATTCGTCAACAATGGCTACACAATAGCTCTCTCAACTTTCACACCCAAATTATGAAAATAAAGGGTTTTTATATATAGGAATTGGGTCGTGACTGTGTCTCTAGGGTTTTGTGACGTCGTCACCCCGTCGAATCTTCTTAGGGTTTCTTCAGTCGACAACTTCTAACGCCGTTAGATCTTCTGGTGACGTTGTCACCTTGCAATTGTGACGGCGTCAATATCTTTTGTTGACGACGTCTCCACATGCTGAGCCGTCACACTTTGCATCCAAAAATCCACTTTCAACAACTGGCGACGCCATTAGGATGGTAGTCGCAAGCTTGAAAAATTGTGTTTTTGCATTGTTTCTTTTCGAATCGATCCCAACTCACGTGCTTTTTGTCCAAGTGCTTCCCAAATGCTAATTACATAAAAAGAAAGGATTTAGTGCAATAATATAGTAGATTTGCATGATTTGGAGGGTTAAATGACCCCGAAAAAGTGTATAAAATGGCACCTCGTCAAAGTAGCTAATACAACATACTAAAACAAACAATTCACATGAATATGACATGAAGCTAAGCCTCGGCTAATTCAAAGGCGCACTTGAACTTAGAGTAAAAACTATAACACCCTAAAACCAGGTTTTAAGTGTTTTATTATGAGAATGCCATTGGATAGTTTGACTATGACTTTATAAGTTTAAATGCGTTATGTGATTGACTAGTCAACCCAAAAGTCAAACTAATGGTCAAAGTATGTATAATATGGTTATAGAAAATATGATGTGCCATAAATATAAGAAAAATAGACTTAAAGGACTAAAGTTGGCAAATGGTAAATGAGTAACATATGTTAATGTGGCCAACTTATAAAGAATAGTACTTAAGGGACCTATTGTGCTAGTTGGCCAAAGTACCAACTAGTATATCCTAAAATCCCTTGAGTTTTCTACACACTCGTCATTTGTTCAGGAGGATGTGTGTGTGTCATATGTTTTAGAGTGGGAAAGAGGAAGACCAAATTTTAGATGCTCAATTAAGGAGAGATTAAAGTCCCAATCAATGAATTAAGCTTTGGTAATGATCCTACCCAAGTAAGTAATCCCATATCTTGAGTTGATTGATGGATTTATGAACTAGGGTTCATATACCCAAATTGGGGATTTTGGGTAATTATGGTTCTAAACCAAGAATTAAGGTATTATGAATATGGGTTAAGGTAAATTAATAAATTAAGATCAAATTAATGATTTTGGGTTATGATCATGAAATGATCATTTGATGATTAAGAGAAGTTTAGATTATGATTATAAATGAATTAGAACACCTTAAATTATTAAATAAATTTAGTAAAGTTGGGGGTTTTCATTATATGATCAAGGTATGATCATATGATGTTAAGATATGATGAAGGGTGTGTTATTGGGTTATGTAAACCCTTGTTAATTGTATTGTTTTTATGTAATAATGAATATAGTGATGATTATGGGAAAGACGGCAAGCTTGGATGATAATGAGGATTTGGGTGTTCTTAATAACTTAGGTTTGGAGCTAAGGTAAGTAACCATGACTATAACATGTGTTATATATAAATTATCGTATTATGTGTTTATGAATAATTATGTTATGGCATAGAAAAGCTCTGCATAGAAAGCATGATTTAAATGCTAAAGATTTAGTTATGTGTTGACAATGTGTATTAGTCTAATGGCAATAGACGAATTAAGGTATGTGTATATTGCCAATGCTAGAAGGCGATGATTTGATTATGTGTTAAGATTGGAGAACTAATATGACATGTTCTCGATTTGATATGGCTTAAGTTGCCATGATTGGATGATGATTTGTGATGTATTCATAATGCTCCTATGATAATGTTTATATCATTATATGTTATTGCGGGTTACATACTAAGTGTAAGCTTACCCTTTTAGTTGTTGATGTTTTGTGTAGGTGCTCATGATGCAATGTAAGGCGGTGGAATAAGGCACATGGCTTGAGAGATTAGTATGTTGGATTATGCGTATGAAGTAAGTGTCGAGTCAAGGTTGAACCCCTAAGAGTCTAAATTGTTTATTAAATGTTGTTTTGAAGGTGTCCAAGTCTAGGACTTGGTTTTTGATTAAAGTCATGTATGATGTTTGAGTTGTAATTGAAAACGGATCAAACCGGACGTTTGGCAAACCCCGTAAAATACGCTTTCGCGGGTCATTTGGACCAAGTTTATGCATATTTATAAAATATATGTTGTTTTAATAAATTCTTGAAAGTTTTGTGTAATTTCGAGTTCGGGAAGTTAGTTTCTGAAAAAGGGTCAAAAAATGGTGTTCAATGACCAGAATGATCCAGCCTCCCGGCGTGCAATCTTGCCGCCCGGCTGGATTCATTTTAGAAGATTTTGCCGAACTTTGGAATTTCATATAAAATAAACCGTAAGAAATTAGAAGGTGTGCCACCCACCATTTCGAAGATAATTGAGTCTAGTTTCATTTAAAATTATTTCCAAGTATTGATTATTATTTGATTTTGGTCAGTTTATAAAAGAATGACAGAAGGTCATTTTTGGGTCATGTGTTTGAGCAAATTTTTAATTTTTGGTTAATTTAGAGTTAGGAAAGGGGCGTTTCAAAAACAAAGCCTGAAACTAGGCCAAAAAAGAATCTTCACATATCATGAGGCAAGGACGGGTCTTATGGAAAACCCAGGACAACCTCCAGACGGCCAACTCTCTAAAAGATCCATAAAACCTTAGTCCAACTTTTTAACGCAAGCTTTTATCAAGGCATGCATCAAAAAGCTTAGGAAAACTAAGTAACCTTTACCGGCTCCTAGCAGCATCTAACTAACAACCTGGCTTTCCATGCCTCTCATGAGACGAAAACATGTTTCTCATCAACCAAGAACATGAGAGAAAATTGGATATAGGCAACGAGGAAAGAGAAGGTAGATGTCGTTGGTATACAACATCCAGATCATGAGAGTGCAACTAAAGGGGATAGTTTCTTATGAACAAGTAAAAACTCATCCATGCCATTAGGAATCCACATAATCCGGACCAACAACAACACGCAGCCCTAATGATCATTGTGTTCCCCATGGCCAGACACGATTCATCCTACATAATCCACATAATCTGGGCCAAACGCGTGGCCACCAAGAAGCCATAGGGTGTAACATCTAAGTCTCGAATCAGGACGACAAATACACCTTGATAGGATTCAACATAAGACAGAAAATTGGATGCAAGACTCTCCTCGCCTTCCATCCCTATGTAAAACTAGAAAATCCCACCATGGTTAGTAAGCACCTAGGGAACACCAGTCTTAGGCAAAAATGGAAGAGGAGTCATAGCCTTAACATCCAACCCTTACTCATAGGTCAGTGTTACGGGCAAAACAACACAGTCTTCATCACTTATGCTAGTACGCACACCTATTTCTACAAACAAACACGGGCATTGGGTAGTACACATGGCTACAACAAGCTCTTCTGCTTAAACTAATAAAACAAAACCAAAGTGTAAAAGTTTCTACTTACCATGAAAGATTGACAAAACTAACCTTCGTAAAAGTCTCTCCTACTCAACACCCACGAACTTTTTTTCTTAAAAACGCTAAGAGTTTTTTGGGTTTGGAGAAGATCAGCTAGGGGAAGAGGAAGAGAACAATATTTAATCTTTATGGAAACTAAAACACTTAGCATGTAACTACCCTCCTTTCAAGCCCTTTTTATAGGTAAGATGAGCGAGTCAATATGCTACATTTGGCAAGGGCCTATTGGATCTAGCACATCCATTAAAAGCACGTGAACCTCACCCTAGAAAGGCGCGAGTGCACACTGACATCAACACAGACATCAGGCATAATCGAAAGGATGAGTCAAAACACATCGCCCACTAAATGTTAGGATGACATCACCTGCATAAAGGCATCAGTAAAACATCAATCCCAAAGATATGGAATCATTCCATACAATAGATTTTTTAGTTTTTCCCACGTAAAGCATTAACTTCCATTTTTTTCCAATACATGTCAAACACTCTAAGAGATTCAAAATCCACTAGTCATTATCACGAGTCAGATATGTAGTAATCCTGGAAAGATAAACTTGATAGAATGAACCCTGGTTGCCAGGCACGGACTAGGAGGACTCAGTTACATAGTCTAACATCATATCACGTATGCATGATCTATTACTAGGCTGGGGCTTGATAGCGTATCAATATTAATGGCTCAATCCTACTAATAACACGCTTGGATTAAGCCCAAAGTAAAGGCCCATCAATCATCACCTGATGGAAGCCCGGTCATAAACCCATGCCACTCTTGGTCTGGTAACTTATCCTATATGCATGAGTACTCAAGTAAGAGACCGATGTCCCCCAACTATCACTAACAGTTAAGGATGTACCATGTGACACTTGTTAGTGAGGTGCACAACCAGCATGATCACGTACGAGCCAAGGAGATAGTCACACCTTTCCTTACTCGCTAGATAATCAACACGTGGTCTCCCTACAGCCATTGATCTTCCCTTAAATAGTTTATCTCCGAACGCTAATGCCTCACTATAAAAGGAAGGCATCCCAAAACTTCCCTAATTAAGTTCATACACTTGGCACAACTGTTACACACAGCGTTGAAGTGTGGAGGGGTGAATACGGTCTTTTTGACTTTTTCGAAGTTTATAAAATTTCAAGCCTCAAAGAAATCGAGTGGTAAACTATCTTAACAACAACACAACCAAGAAGTAGATATAGAGATATAGAGAGAGATAGACATCACGATACTACTAGTTCAGGATGGGGGGTTTATACCATCCGTACGTCTAATTGTGAATCTATGACACAATACTAGTACTCTAGTTTAATCCTTATAGTGGACTACAAACCGTATGCTACTTTACTCTATTGATATGCACTAAGATCGGAGCTCACAAAGAAGAGCTACTCCCTATGGTATCCCCCCTTGGAAACCACCCAAAATGACTCGTGCTTTGAATCAACCAAAAAGACCACAAAGCACTTCCCCCTTGGAAGTATCAAGCCCTACTCGATCGACACACAATCTAGGCTTGACCATAAAGGTACAAGACTTCCCTTACAACCAAATTGAATGAATGTTGATTGTTTATAACAAGTCCAAACCTAACCTAGAGACTCGATTCTAATAGAAATTGTATAGAGAATAAGACCCTTGATAAAATACATAAGTGTGGTTTAAGTACTTGTATGTCTCTCTTAGGAATGATGTGTTCTTTCAAGGAATGATAAGAGAGGAGATTAGAAAACAAGAAGGTGTTACACTTAGAGGGATTGAGAGAAGAAATTATAGGAAAGAATAAATGACAAGAGGTAAGGAATACACTAGCCAAGAGGGGGTATTCATATGCCAAAACCTAAAATTGATAAAAAAAAATCAATTTGAGTCTGACGCGCTGCCCACGCCCCTGGAGTCTCACTCCTAGTTTTGGCTTTTAACTCCTCATTCTTGCTAAACTCCTAGGTGCACTTCATGCTTTGACCTTTCCAACTTCATTCTAACACTCAAGGTGTTATAAAGTCAACCAACTCAAATAACTATTTAATAAAATATTTTGTGAAGTGTTTAAAAGATAGTTTAGGGGTGTTTGTTCATTTTCAAAAAGAAAGAGAAGAACCAATGGACAAAAGGATTATCTATGGGTATTCCCCAAGAATCATATATTTTTTTTAGAATGGTAATTTTTTTAACTATCTTATAATATTTATACCACAAACAATCTCACATGTCCTAAGCAGGACTTGAATCTACAACCATTTGATTAGAGAGTTTCACACACAAAATTGGTACCATTGGAACACAAGCCCTTTGATCCCAAGAATTGGATAATAGTTTGCCTCACATATTTGAATTTTAAATTTCAAAATTCAAATTAAAGTGTATGAGGTTGAGTGTAGAGTTGGTTAAGTTGGTTGGCAATGTGTGTAAGAGACAAAATTTGAATTTTAAAATTTAAAGGTGTGTGAGAGGGTTGAGTGTATGAGAAGCAAGGTTATAAACTAACCATGGTTGAGTTAAGAATGTGAGTAGGGTGTGAGTTGGCATGAGTTAAGTACAAAATGAAATATTCCAAGAATATGCTAAACTTGGGCATAAATTGTGGATGATGTGAGAGGAAAATTTTGAATTCAAATTTCAAATATGAGTGTGTGAGTGAGTGTGTTGGAGGTGAGTTGTAAAGTGAGTTGGATGAGACATAATGGGGCCTATGTTAGCAAGAAGGGGACAAGCTTGAGTAAGCAATATTAACTTGAACATTGTTGTTGAGGGTTGTGAGAGGGTTGAGTGTAAATGAAGCAAAGTGTTTAAGAGTGTGAGTTGACATAATTTAAATTCAAGCTTGTAGAGAAAGAAGTGTGTTGGGGAAGAATGGTGAAGAAAAGTTTATTATGAAAGTGAGGAAGGTGATAGAATGTTTAATGTGTTAAAAAGTGTAAGTGTTATAATGTTTAGAATAGGTGGGACATTATAATGATTGGGAATGATTAATGTGATGTGTGAGAGAATTAAATGAGATTGTGTAATTATTTAGGATAAATGATTTTGTGAAAGGAATGTGGGGAACATATAATGAATGTGTGGGAGTATGTAAAATAGTTCTTGTTGGGAACTAAAAATGTACAAAGGACATTTAAACATCTAATAACCTTAACTCAAACAACCAACATGACATAATCTATGATTAACCAACAATTATCATAATCACTAATGACCTTAATGCAAACAGGCTAAGTGATTTGCATCTCAAGTAAAGCATTTTCTATAAAGAGAAAGGATGCATTTACGCAAAGTGACCTTTGACTTTGTTTGACCAATAAGGGAGTAAACCCGCTACATGATTAGAGAAGACGTATACATGAATTATGGCCATATGAATACTATCGTTTAATGGTATATTAAAATATGAGTGTCCTAGGTTTAAGGAAAGAGTTTTGGCCTTGGCTAGAGGTGTTTAGTAAAGATATTGAGTTGGCGTTTTATCAAAAACAGGAGGACTTATCTCTAAGTCTAAACCTCGTTTCGAGTTTACCTAATAGCTCAAATATCTTGTACATACCTCTATTGAAATATTCACACTTCTCGGGTTAGAGGAAAGTTGACGATCAAAATGAAGCAAAAACCATTTCGAGCTTGACGCAATGGCGCGTCCCCAGCGAGCTAGTTGCATTTATGGTTCGGATCGGTTTTTGGCTATCGTTTGTGATTTTATGGGTTGCAACGTTTGTTTGTCATTGTTAAAATATAAAGGATACCTGGTCAATGTTGCACCAACACGCGGTAACTCCTGCACACTACAAAGATGGTTTGCTTAAGTGTTACTCAACCTTCATGATCACAATCATACCGTCCATTCCTAACCATTTAACACGAGAAACCAAACAACACAACCATTAAAATCCTTCCTTAAACACGTTTTATATACCATAAGTAAACAACATGCTTGCCAAAATGGCAAGCATGACAAAGCACGAGAGGTTTTATTTTATTACAAGAAATATAATTACTAGAACTAAGACGACATAACACTTCACTTCCTAGATGTCCGAGTCGTTGATGCCACGTATGTTGACTCCTTAGAAACACTTAAAGGATAGGAGAGAGCTTCGTGACCGGGTAAATATCACACATGCTATCACCGGATAAGCACCCGACAGATTATGAAATCCTTAATAGAAAAACCACATACGTCAAACTTGATGGTACAATTATTATTACGAAAAAATTGAAAAACATAAATTAAATTTTTAACAATGTTTAAAGTGATAAAAACATTATTAAGATAAAGACCAAAGAACATTTTAAAATGAGTTAAGCCTAAACAAAAACTAAGCGCGTAATAATAAATCTCCACAGACATATAAAGAGGATCACACAAAATGTTATGGATAATGTTTCATCTTGATCAACGAAAAGCTTTGCGAACTCGATAGTTAATGTTAGATGACTAGAATATCAAGGCTTCAAGAAAGTAAAATAAATTCTTCTAAAATCATATATAATCTGTACAAAGAAACGAAGATCAAGGCATCTATAGTTTAAGATAATGTTGTTGTTTTTTTCGTGTGATTTTTGTTCAATATATAAAAAGGAGTTGATTACTTAAATGGTCCTTGTGGTTTGTCAGGTTTTTCACAAATGGTCCCTCGTCAGATTTTTTAGCGGGTCTCTTCCCTGTGGTTTTGACCCGTTAGTCCGTTAACGGTTTGGTCCCTCTGACTAACTTTTGTTAGTTTTTTTTCGTTATCTCCCATATTAGGGATGGGTAATTCCGTCCTTTCCCTTTTTTACTTTCCCTTTTACTTGTTTTCCTTTTCTTCTTTCTCATAATAAACACAATAAATATAAACATTTCTAAACATTGGGATACAATTCCAAAATTCAAAATTTCCTTTTTTCACACACACACAGCCGCTCCTCCTGTTCATCTTCATCTTCATCATCACCAAACCAAACCCTAAAAAATAGGCGCCAATTAAAGCCGTCAAGATCCACTCATTTTAGACACATAATTCGAAGAAGAAGACCAATAATCCCAAACAGAAGAAGAAGAAGACGATTACGAATACTTAAAGGACCATGTTTCACCAATCATCAAATGCCCATATTCAATAGATGACATAAACGCTAAACTAAGGCCTTTCAACTCAAATACTCTAAATCCCAAACACCCCATAACTATTGTCAAACTCTACATCCACGTAGGCGGCAACACGGTCCGGTCCAAACAAGTTTTATCCCAAAAGACCGCTTCTTTTCGCTTCGTAAAAGAAACCCAAAACACCCAAGAAGAAAATGATGATGAAGAGGAGGATTTGTATTGGTTTTTTAAAGTTGGGTTGAGGGTTAGGGCTTTAGTTGATTAGCAGCTGCAGTTGAAGGAGATTATGGATCAGTTACGTGTTGATTTTGTGGCGAACGAGGTTTACACGATGAAGTTTGGGAGTATTGACGAGTATTAGGGTTTTATTGAAGAGTATGAGAAGTGTTTGTTTGAGAATACTTATGGGTTTGAGTGTAATGATGTTAATAAAGGGAAGGTTTACAAGAAGGATTCTGTGGCGTGGGCGAATCCTAAAGCTCTGGATGATTCCATGTGGGAGGACGCCAATGAGAGTTTTAGGAGGAGTCTAGGGTTTAAGAAGCTAACGAGGGCGAGTCATGATTTAATGGAGGAGTTTAAGGAGGCGGCTAGAGGTGAGAGTATTAAGAGTTTGGCCTTAAGTGCGTTGGTTAATAGTTTTTTGGTTAGTGATTCTGGGATTTAAGTTGTTAACAATTTTAGTCATGGGATTCATAGGAAGTGGGTGTGTGTTAATCACTGTGAAAGCCAAAAAGGGAAATGACATAATTACGCATCCTTAATATAGGAGATAACAAAAAAAACTATCAAAAGTTAGTCAGAGGGACCAAACCCGTAACGGGTCGAAACCACCTGGAGGAGACCCGCTAAAAAATATGGCGATGAACCATTTGTGAAAAACTCGACAAACCACAGGGACCATTTAAGTAATTAACTCTATAAAAAGTTAACAATCAGAGTACAAGCTGCAGTATCATGCAAGTTACCGTTACCTGTGCGTCACATCAGTTTTTTTCCACATAACTTACAACCAACTAACTTACTTAAAAACAGACTCAGCAGTAATTTGCACTAACTTACACTCATGGGACCCACTATTTTTTTGTTTTCCATTTTTTTTAGACAACTAATATTTCATTAATTTAGAAAAATACAAATTACATTAACAAAGAAAAACATACGAAATATAAAAATAATACGAAAAAATTGCGATAAATAAAAATACAATACGAAAAAACTACGTCGACACAAACGGCCTACGTTGTGCGCGTTTGGGGAAAACGCTCATCCTTAAACATATTTTTGCCCGCCTAATAACATCCATCTCATTTTCACCAATTTTACCCAAACGTGCACAATGTTTTTGTATAACATTAAAGTTTTGAAATTTTGCATTCAATGTTACTCATTTAGACGTAAGCATATCTTTGGTATGTTGGAATGGATCCGAAGAGTTGTTTGACATAAGAACCTTTCCCCAAAAAACTTTATATTTTGGTCTCTTTCGACATTTGGATCCTCGAAAACCGCAATGAAACACGTAGCTAGTAGTTCCTCCTCTTCACTCGTCCAACGTTGAATTTTTTTGTCTTGGGTGCATATTGTGTTGGATGACGATGCTACTTTTGCGGGTCTTTTTTGGCTCGTCTTGAGTTGGTGGTTCGGTTGGGGTTTGTTGTTGTGACAGTGGTGAGTTTTGATGTTATTTTGTTGGGTTTTGTTGACGTTGTTGAAATCATTTTTGAAGTAGTTGTTGTTCGTATTGTTGGTTATTCTATTGTTCTTGTGTCATATTCGACAAGTTAAATTGGGTACCAAACGGATGATATTGTGAGGACGAGATTGAATGATGATATGAAGGTGTTGCGGGATTTGAAAAAGATGATGAGTTTGGGTTTGGGGGAAAATTGACAGAAGAATTGAACCAAATATCATTTGGATGTGAAGGTTGAGACATTTTTTGGCTATATGAATGCTAAGTATGATTTGTGTGTGTTAAAAATGTGAGATAAAGGGGTATATATATATATATATATATATATATATAAAGGGAAATAAGAACCAAAGCTCGTTGGCATACCAACGAGAGCAGGCCAACGAACATCACCGTTGCAGTAACGTGGCCCAACGAGCTGCCACGTCGGCCTAACGTGGGTTTCCACATTACCGTAGCGCGAGCTCTCATAATATAATAATAATGATCAGGAATATATATATATATATATATATATATATATATAGATGTGTCGTCGTGTGGTGTATATTAAGTGATTATCAAGTTTTACATTTATATTTAGCTAACAAACATAAAGACAACACTTTAACGGGCAGTGTACCCGGTCAAGATGTAGCTTCGCGGTAAGTAGGGTGTCGAACACTAAGAGCGAGAGTAACCTAATATTCTATTAGTATTTTAATCTATCTAGATTAGTCTAATTACTTGTTAAAACTATGCTATACATAATTACTAGTGGTAAATTAGGGGTTTTCAGCCTGAGAGACTAGCACAGGTTTGGTAGTGACAAAGATTAATTCTAAACAAAATAAACATTAAAGCAAATAATCGCAAGATAAAGAAGCGGTACAAGCCAAATAATAGAAAATTGTATTAACCATGTTAAATCTGATTAAATATTGATTTGTTTGTTTAGTGCAATGGCTACTTATCTCGAGGCGGCATATCATTCTTAAGACTTAGGCGGTTCTTCATCTTAAGACCTAGATACGAACAATCCTGTCACGATTAACGCATCCGCATAAAGCATCCAATAGTCTAATTATAATCTATCATAGGGAATTAAAGTAGTGGTGATCCTGTTAATACTCTAGCCCATCGGGACTTTACCCACTTATTGCTTGATGTTGTTTTATACACCGGTAGTCCACCACCAAAATCAATACCAATTAATTAAGAACAATACTGTTTGAACAATTATCAGGTCACCTGCCGGTCCAACTAAGCTCATAATCAAAGGGTAAGCACAAGGTGTCATTTGTGATCCTATTGGTCCGGGCATACAAAACACAACATGGAGAGCTATCTCGGCATCTAGATTACTGGTTAAGTCTCACTAGACCTAGTTGAATGAGAGGTCGCATGTACAAGCACATAAACAAGTATAAGGTGATAAACATAATTAAACAGCAACGATAAATTAAGTAAGCCAGATTAAAACAAACCAAACATTATAATCTTCATTAACATGGCTAATACCCGAGGGTATTAGCCCACAATCATTATTACAAACATGATCAAACAATTAAAAATTGAATGATTAAGAAAGTAAGAATTACACGATGTCTTCTA
>BQNB010136420.1:0-18003 GCA_026074375.1 Tanacetum coccineum
AAAGTTGATAGGAATTTCAGAATCGTTTTGTTGATCATTTGGGTTGTCTGGTGGGTCATAGGATTTACCACTTCGTGTAAATACAACATTCACATGCTCGTTCCGAGCTTGCGGTGGTTGGTAAGGTTTTGATGAACTACCTTTCGGGTTAGGTTGAGTGTTACTGGGAAGAGATCCAGAAGTTCGACCAGATTGCTTGTCAGCAAGTCTGTCGAATTTTAGCTTCGAGATTTTGAATCGACGCTTGATGGTTTTTTGTTATTGTTTCGAGTTTGTTTTTAAGATCCATAAAGGTATCTTTGACAAAAGAGTTAGTCGAGTGTTGAGCTTTTATGAAATCACTTAGTTGTTTTTGAAGGTCAGGTTTATCATCAGAGTGAGATTGATAGTTATCTCGGTTGTAATCGTTCCTTCCGCTTGAACGCCAGTTATCACGGTTTGAATCACGATCGCAGTAATCATTGTGTAAACGAGTACGACAGAAAGTTTGCATGAATTTGGCTTCTTCTTCACGTGACATGGGTATGTCATCATTGTCAACGTTTGGTTTTTTTGAACGAGATTGAAAATCTTTATACTGAGCATCCATTTTCATGGTCATGGCATCCATTCGGGCCATAATTTTATCAGTGTCAGAATTACTACTACCTTCAGCGGCGAAAGCAACGGTTTTCTTAAAAGAGGATTTGGTTTTTTGATTTTTAGCCCAGTCGAGCTTGAGTAAGACTTTGTCTTCGAGAAGTTGATAAGCTTGATTTGGTGTTTTATAGAGGAAAATACCACCAGCTGCGGCATTTAGGACTTATTGTGTTACTTCATTAAAACCATGGTAAAAGATCTTGATAATGTTGCCTTTGGACAGATTGTGACCATGGCAGTTTCTGAGCATTTCCTTCATACGAAGCCAAGCATCAGTTAGAGATTCGTTTTCATGTTGAGAAAAGGCTCAGATTTCTTCGAGGAGTCGATCAAAAAGAGCTGGGGGAAAGAATCGGCTAATGAAAGCGATTTGAAGTTCATCCCACATTTCGATAGTTCCTTCGTTGAGTTCGTCCAACCAAGTTTTTGCTTCTCCGATGAGTAATAAGGGAAACATCATTAGGTGGACAACTTCATTCTCGGTATCTCTGTATTTAAACATATCACATATTCTGAGGAATTCGTGAATGTGTTTGTGAGGATCGGTTTTGGTTCTACCATCGAATTGGTTTCCTTTGATAAGAGTCAGGTGATTACCTTTAATAGCAAATTCGTTTGCGGTTTCAGGAATGGTGATTGCGAAACCGAGAGTCGGAGCGACAACACGGTCGGCAGCCCACATGGGTTCATCATCCATTGGATCGTAATTTCGAAGAATATCAAGGAAGTGACGAAAATAATTGATGTCGAGAATTGGCGGATAGACAATTCTCGGGTGTTGAGGTGGATTGTTTCTTTGTTCAAATGGAACTCTTTTGTTTCGTCGACGAAGTCTTCGATTCAGAGTACGTTCAGGTTCAGGTAATGGTTCAACAAGTTCAGAGTTGGAAGCACGTGTATGCATCAAAGGGAGAATTTGTTTGGGTTAGTTTTCCAGAAAACTGTACGACGATTTGAAAAGAGGAGGGTGTTAAAAATTATTTTTAAAGGTTTGATTACAAAACAGCTTTGAAATCCCCGGCAGCGGTGCCAAAAACTTTTGATGTGTTTTGAAAGCTTTAAATTTATAAGATTGAGATTATCGGGTATTAGATGGAAACACACGGGTCAAAGTATAACCCACGTATGTAGTACAATCTTTTTAGGTAAGACCAGGTCGTCCACAGAGATTTGCGTAGTGCTCGAATAATCAGATTAAAAATAAATTTTAATAGAGGTGAATAAACTGAATTGAATTCAATAATGATAAAGATGACTACTCGGATAATTTCATATAATTCATAAGCAATGGTGATAGTTACGATCTAAGACTTAGGACTTTAATTTATAAAAAGTATTTTCTCGTCAGAAAACGTTTTCACAAATTAACTTGTTTAACTTAAGACTTATATTCAGTTAACTCAATTAAATGTGTCACTCAAATAATCCAGTTACTATTATATCAAATCTATTTTGTTTATCAAATAACGTAAGTGGATTTCTTGTCACAGATGATAAAGATCATAGACAAATCTTTAAAACTATATAGATCACAATGGGTCTTTCGACCTATACCGGTGTGAGTATATAAACAAAGTTGATAAGATTAGATACGATAGGATTATAACATAAGCTTAAGATTAACAAGATCGAAATTATACCAAACGCTTATTCATTATATTATTTTCACCGAGTAGTCATGAGAGATTTAGCCTCTCGTGTATATGATGTTCATAACAAGATTAAATGGAATAACAAGAAACATACTATATCCAGGTAAGAATATAGATCGAAATTCTCCCCGTAACAAGTATGGAATTGAAGTACGACCTTTTATTCTTATAAATCTATGATACTCTTCTTGGTTTTCGTGATTTGATTAAAATCAACCCACTTATTCTCAAAAAGTGGCATCCGGATGTGAACCTATTGAAAGAGGATGTTGGTACTCTTCCAGTTTGGGTTAAACTCCATGGTGTGCCAGTTACGGCATTCAGCGAGGATGGCTTAAGCGCCATTGGTACTAAACTAGGTACTCCTCTAATGCTTGACTCTTATACGTCTGATATGTGTATGCAATCATGGGGCAGGTCAAGTTATGATTGATCTTCGAGCTGATGTGGAGTTGAAAGATAATATTGTGGCGGCTATGCCTAAAATTACTAAGGAATGATACTATACTTGTAATATTCGTGTTGAGTATGAGTGGAAACCGCCTAGATATGCCTGTTGTAAGGTTTTTAGCCATACTCAGGAGGAATGTCCCAAGAATATGGGTACTGGCAAGATGAAGAATTTAAAGAAGACTAGTCAAACCCCTAAAGGTTTTCTAGTTGGCTAGAAGATGGGATTTAAACCAACAAAACAAGTTTATCAACCTATTTCTAAAAAGCCGACTGCCAACACTACTGTGAATAAGAAGAAAAATGTGGATCCTACGAAAGAGTTAAGTAAGTCAAACCCTTTTGATGTGCTTACATCGGTCAAAAATGATGTGGAGTTGGGTACAAATGGAGGAACTTCAAATTCGGCCAGTCATGCGACCAATTCTAGTGGATCTTCATTCTGGAATGTGGATGATAGGAGTCCTAGTACTACTCCTGTTATTGAGAAAATTAATTATTGAAGGAAAAGTTACTTTGGTGGATGATGATGGTAAACCATTGAAAAAGGTTACTTTTTCATGTGATTATGATAGCGAGGATGAGGTTGCATCTGTTGATAATGACATGGCTCTGGCTAAAAAGGATGGCTATGGTACACAGAGTTTGCTTGAGCAATGGACGGATTCTTACGAAAATGGTGACTACAAATACTACCCATACGATGATGATATGTATGAATGTCAGGATATTTCTAAGAGCATCTCCAATGCATCAAGTTATTCAAGACTTGATGCATTTAATGCCTTTAATGCAAACATGATTTACTAGCTAAAGCTTTTGCCAAAGACTTGGTGTTTCTCAAGTCATTGGAAAAAGCTTTCCAAAAAGCCTTTGATCCAATGCCAAAAACCATGTCAAAAAGCTTTTTAGAATTGTAAAAAGTCTTTCCCAACTTTTGCCATTGGAGATGCTCTAAAGAGCTCCATGTTATTTGTGATAAATTGGATATTACAATTAGGGGCCGTAGGAATAAATAGTTTTCGTGTATTATTGTTTCTTTTATAGGTCCTTTCTAGTTGTTTTCCTTCCTTAAAGTAAGTTGTTTGCCCATGTAACGGGCGGTTATGTGGGACTCACCCTCATCCCTTGTACTTAACTGTTTTTGGCGTAATAAATTTTACCGGAGAAACCCTTTACCCAAAAAATACAACCTAGTATATATAAGAAGAAAAAGGTGAAGCTTCTCTTGTAAGCTTCAATAAAGTAACACGTGCAATGGGTCACGGGATGTGTTGTACTAGAACTACAGATTGTATGACTGTGTGTGAGATTGTAATGCTCATGCAAGAACACGCGCTCTCAACTGCCTCGAATGCCGCTCGCTGAAAGTGTAGCAAGGTGATATAGTGTGTAAGGTCCGCCTGTTCTCAATGGCTCGAAAGAGAGGAATCAGTATATCGTATTTCACATTAGCGGTTGTGCCATTGACAATCAAGTGAAGTTCGCTACCTGCACTCTGCTCGGTGATGCACTAACCTGGTGGAATGGCCATGTGAGAACTTTAGGTCATGATGCTGCCTATGCTATGACTTGGGGAACTCTCAAGAAGAAGTTGACGGACAAATATTGTCCAAAAGGTGAAATTAAGAAACTTGAAATTGAACTGTGGAATCTTAGGGTCAGGGGAAACGATGTTGCAGCCTATACGTAGCGTTTCCAAGAACTAGCCTTGATGTGTACCAAATTTATTGCTAATGAAACCGAAAAGGTTAACAAGTACATCAGTGAACTTCCTGATAACATTCATGGGAATGTCATGTCTACAAGACCCAAAACTCTTGATGAGGCTATCGAGTTGGCCAACGACTTGATGGATCATAAACTACGCACTTATCCAGAAAGAAAGAATGACAACAAGAGGAAGGCTGATGATTCATCAAGAAACAATCAACAACCCCACAAGAAGCAAAATGTAGCTAGGGCATACACTGCTGGCCCTAGTGAAAAGAAGGCTTATACTGGAAATCTACCTCTGTGCACCTAGTGCAACTACCACCACACCGGGCAATGTGTATCTAAGTGTGGAAAATGCAAGAGGTATGGTCATACTACCAATGATTGTCGGGTCAACACCAACAAAAATAATAACAACAACAACAACAACAAGAATCAAAAGGCAGGAGCATGCTATGAATGTGGTAACACCGGACACATCAAGAAGAATTGCCCAAAACTAAAGAACTATGGGAATAGCAACGGGAATGGCACAGCTCAAGGAAGAGCTTATGCTTTGGGAGGAAGAGATGCTAGCCCGGCCTAACGTCATCAAGGTACGTTTCTCCTCAACAACTGTTATGCTATAATTTTGTTTGATACTGGTGCGGATAGGAGCTTTGTATCTACTACATTTAGTGCCTTGATTAACATTACCCCCACTACGTTAGAAAGTCATTATGATGTAGAATTAGCCGATGGGAAAATCATAAGAGTTAACACCATAATTCGTGGTTGCACTCTAAACTTCATGAACCACCCTTTCAACATCGACTTGATGCCGGTCCCACTCGGTAGTTTTGACGTCATTATTCGAATGGATTGGTTAACAAAGTATCATGGAGTGATCATCTGTGACAAGAAGATTGTGCGAGTTCCTTTCGGAAGAGATGTTAATTTTTCAAGGCAATGGAAACCACCAAAGGGAAGAATCCCGATTGAATATCATTTCGTGCACTAAGGCACAAGAGTATTTGTCAAAGGGATGTGATGTCTTTTTGGTACACATTACCATAAAGGAAGACAAAGACAAGTCGGAGGAGAAGCGACTTGAGGACGTGCCGATTGTCAGAGACTTTCCTGAAGTTTTTCCTGAAGACTTTCCGGGTATTCCACCAGCTCGACAAGTAGAGTTCCAAATTGATTTGGTACCAGGTGCTGAACCTGTAGCACAGGCACCTTATCGGTTGGCACCATCCGAAATGAAAGAACTGGCGGAACAACTTCAAGAAATATCTGACAAGGGATTTATAAGACCTAGCTCTTCACCCTGGGGATCCCCGGTCTTGTTTGTCAAGAAGAAAGATGGATCTTTTTGCATGTGCATCGATTATCGTGAACTGAACAAGTTAACGGTGAAGAACCGTTATCCACTTCCTAGAATTGATGACTTGTTCGATCAACTTCAAGGGTCGAGTGTCTACTCGAAAATCGACTTACGATCAGGTTACCATCAGTTGAGAGTTTGCGAAGAAGACATTCCCAAGACCGCGTTTAAGACGCGTTATGGGCATTATGAATTTCAAGTAATGCCTTTTGGTTTGACCAATGCACCAACGGTATTTATGGACCTCATGAATCAGGTGTGCAAACCTTATTTGGATAAGTTTGTGATTGTATTTATCGATGACATACTAATTTATTCAAAGAACAAGGAAGAGCATGAAGAACATCTCAAACTAATCTTGCAACTACTTAAGAAGGAGGAGTTGTACGCAAAAAATTTCAAGTGTGAATTCTGGATTCTAAAAGTGCAATTTCTCGGCCATGTGATAGACAGCTAGGGCATCCATGTAGATCCCGCAAAGATCGAGTCAATTAAAGATTGGGCATCTCCTAAGAGTCCAACAGAGATACGGCAATTTTTAGGACTCGCCGGTTACTACAGAAGATTCATTGAAGGCTTTTCCAAGATCGCAAAACCAATGACTAAGCAAACTCAGAAGAATGTAAAGTTTGACTGGGGAGAGAAGGAGGAAGCCGCATTTCAATTGATGAAACAAAAGTTATGTAGCGCGCCTATTTTGGCCTTTCCTAAAGGATCAAAAAACTTCATTGTTTATTGCGATGTGTCACATAAGGGTTTGGGTGCCGTGCTTATGCAAAATGAGAAAGTTATAGCCTATGCTTCTCGACAATTGAAGATCCACGAGAAAAACTACACAACTCATGATCTGGAACTTGGAGCTGTGGTGTTCGCTCTTAAGATGTGGAGACATTACTTATACGAAACAAGGTGCACCATATTTACCGAACATAAGAGTTTACAACATATCCTCTATCAAAAAGAGTTGAACATGAGGCAACGGCGTTGGTTGGAGTTGCTTAGTGATTACGATTGTGACATACGTTATCACCCAGGGAAAGCAAACGTTGGGACTGATGCTTTGAGCAGGAAAGAACGGTCTAAACCTTTAAGGGTCCAAGCCTTAGTCATGACTATTGGCTTGAACCTCCCCAAACAAATCCTAGAAGCTCAAACCGAAGCATTAAAACCTGAAAACCTCACTGCTGAAGATGTTGGAGGTATGCTCCGACAAGACCTTAAAAAGGAAAGGTTAAAACCCCGTACGGACGGAACTTTATGTTTAAACAACAAAAGTTGGTTACCATGTTACGACGACTTAAGGACTCTAGTCATGCACGAGTCTCATAAGTCAAAATATTCCATTCATCCGGGTTCTGACAAGATGTATCAGGACTTGAAGCAGTTGTATTTGTGGCCTAACATGAAGGCGAATATTGCCACTTATGTTAGCAAGTGTCTGACTTATATTAAAGTCAAGGTAGAGCACCAAAAACCTTCTGGGTTGCTAGTCCAACCAGAGATTCCAGAATAGAAGTGGGAGAAAATCACCATGGATTTCGTCACTAAACTCCCTAAGACGGCAAACGATCATGACACCATTTGGGTGATCGTGGATCGTCTTACAAAATCTGTTCACTTCCTACCAATGAGGGAAAATGATCTCATAGAGAAGTTAATGAAGCTTTACATGAAGGAAGTAGTCACCCGACATGGTGTGCCAATTTCTATTATCTTCGATCGTGATGGTAGATTTACGTCACTATTCTGGCAAGCACACCATAAGGCTTTGGGAACCCGATTGGACATGAGTACGACCTATCATCCTGAAACTGATGGTCAAAGTGAAAGAACTATCCAAACCTTAGAAGACATGTTACGCGCTTGCGTGTTAGACTTTGGAAAGAATTGGGATAGACATTTATCGTTGGTAGAATTCTCTTACAACAACCGTTACCATACCAGCATAAAGGATGCGCCATTTGAGGTACTATATGGGCGAAAATGTCGATCACCCGTATGTTGAGCAGAAGTTAAAGATGCTCAGCTTACTGGTCCTGTAATAATTCATGAAACAACTGAGAAGATCGTCCAAATCAAAAGCAGAATCCAAGCCGCCCGTGACCGACAGAAGAGATATGTAAACATTAGACGTAAACCAATGGTATTTCGAGTTGGTGACAAGGTCATGTTAAAGGTTTCGCCTTGGAAAGGAGTTATGCGTTTTGGCAAACGAGGGAAGTTAAACCCTAGGTATGTAGGTCCTTTCAAGGTAATTGAGAGAGTCAGAACTGTTGCCTATAAACTTGAACTACCACAACAATTAAGCCGAGTTCATAACACATTTCACGTGTCAAACCTGAAGAAGTGTCTGTCCGATGAATCACTTGTGATCCCGTTGGGAGAACTACGTGTTGATGACAAGCTCCACTTTATGGAAGAGCCAGTAGAAGTTATGGATCGTGAAATCAAGCAATTGAAGAGGAGTCGCATTCCCATCATAAAGGTTAGATGGAACTCTAAACGAGGTCCTGAGTTTACCTGGGAACGTGAGGACCAATTCAAGCAGAAGTATCCACATCTTTTCACTAAGACCGCACCGTCGTCAAGTGCTGCGTCTTAAGCCTTGAGGACAAGGCTCATTTAACCGGGGGAGACTATAACACCCCGTGATTTCAGGTCATGTTACGACTCCGAGTCTTCATTATTTAACTATTTTCTTTTATTATTTTAACTTGTTTCGCGTGGCTATGTATCTAAACCGCGTTGATTAAATCGCGTATGCACGAAAATTCAGCGTTTAGCTAAAAACGTCAACTAAACTTATTGAGACCTATACGATCCCTTCATATCCGTCATTTAATTTATTTACGCGACAAGAAAAGTTATTTGGTCACGTTTACTTAATTCTACCAAAGTAAAAATCCAATAAAAGTAATCTACACCAAAACATTTACTTCCATACTTTAGGAAACTAAATAAAACTAGATAAAAAAAACTTATGTAATCCTAAAAGCTAGCATTATTCGGCTGAGTAAAAAGAAAAACAAGCATCTCACCCTAATTCAACTCTTTTATCCAATATGTAAAAGCCCAAAGCCCTTTTCTCCTAAACCCACTCATACTCGTGATATATTAGCTGCTATTCCTCATTGGTTTTGCTCCCACGTTTTCAACAGTAATCACCTTTTATTCCATGTACATTGACCACACTTGAATCCAAGAAATACTTTGCCATGTATGGTTTAACAAGAAAATGTGACTCAAGAGTGAAACACTATGCATGCCTTGCTATGTGAGTATAAAAGAGCTTGCATACTCCTTGCAAACAACAGACGACATAAAAGATATAATTTTATTAGATTTACACTTCATTATCCCACTTTGGGTTCTTGTTCTCTTGATCTTGACTCGTACACAACCCATAAACAAATCCGCACCTTTTTGTACCTTCATCATATACAAAAACCCTAACCCTAACTTGTGCCTTTTCGATCATCAATCAAGCAAGCAGAAGTAGGAGTTTTGGTGCTCAAGGGTTCAGCAAGAAGTGAGTGAAAGCTCGTGGTTAGGCTGTGGATTTGCAAAGTAGGTTGAGTCATAGGGTTTTCTTTGGTTTGAAATTAGGGTTTTTGTGTGGGTTCAAGCCGATAACCAAACTTTCCTCAACTCTTGTAAGTCCCACGTTCTTACTACATTACTTATACTTTATATGCAATCCTTATGTCATAGTTGTGCGCTTGAAATTGGTTAAAAAACATTCGCTTCTGTTTGTTTTCTGATATAGGTCGAACCAACATGTAAAACCTATAAAACTTATGAAGTGGTTAATGAAACATGGACATAATTATGCGAGGATATTAGGTTTAGAAAAAAAATCTGTCGTTATAGTTTGTACTTAGTAGTTGAATTGATAGAAAGAAAAGTGTATATGTATTGTTAGATTAAAAAAGCAGCCCACACCTTTGATTTTATATATGTTATTCGGCATCTAGGGATAGTCATAAAAATCTACACTTTAGTTATTTCAAAAATAGGACAAGTAAGGGTTAGTTTGCCCCTAGAATCACTTATTTTCATCAAGTAATTAAGAAATTATAAGGTCTCAAAGTTGTCGTGTAAAACTGTCATTTTCCCACTGCCTTGTAAACAACCAACGAGCACTTTTCATGAAATTATTGTGACGAATTTACTTGAAGGAATGACGAGCTAAATTATGTTAAATACAACCTGTAGTGTCGTCTTTAACATGGAATAAAAATCATCCACTTTCGTTTAGAAACCAGCCCGCAGTTTGCCCTTGAAATCGACTGCTCGTCACTGGTGTCGACAATTTGTCGAACACCTAGTGTGCATACAGCCGCGACTGCACGCGTGTGCACCAACCTTTGGCCTTACTTTCGACCCTTTTAACGACCCCAACCCACTAAACTAATAAAAGGCGAACGTAGACCAACCAACCTAGTTTACTAATGTATCTTTGTTTCACCCTAAGGTTAAGTATCGAAGTTGTAAACTGAGACCAAACTACTGACCCCACACTCAGCGCATGCTGAAATAAACCATCATATTATTCAAAGTCTGAAAAATAGCCCTTGCGACCCGCACATGTTTAGCCCCATTTTTAACACGTTAAACGACCTTTTTAGACAAAACTTAAAAGATGAAAGTTGTAGACGACATGGCCAAGTTTTCAAATGTACTTTTACTTTTCATTATAGTTAATTAACGAATCCGTAATTAAATTGTAAAACTCTAAGTCGTCTCATATTAAAACTAAATAATATATATGCTTAACTCAATTAATAATCGTCACTATTTCTTCTAATTGTTTGACACACTTAGAGACTAAACCGAGGACTGATCTAAACTAACATTTTAAAGTATATATGACCTAGTTTCTTAAAAGTCCAAAGTCGTAAATTATATACTTATATTTTACCGCATTGACCCAATAAAGTTGACCATTTTAAAACAAGAAATTGTTTTCAAACGTCATTATTTTAAATAAAGTTCAAGCACACACTAGGGACGAGATTGCAAGTATTTAGATTATTATTTTTCCGTTAGTAAATATGTATTATTTATTCATAGGTTGCGGATAAAGTCTTTTGCATCGTTCTTCGTGCCACTACCTTGCTGTTACGTTATCATTACTTGATGTGAGTTTATAGTCCCCACTTGTTTACTTTTTTAATCATTTATCAAATCTCGGGGATGAGATCATGTTTGTTTTACAAAATGGATGCAAGTACATTTAAATTCAAATATTACGAGTTTGCCTAAGTAGCTATAACCCACTATGCCCATCATCATGAACTGTTAATTGCATAGATGTAATTGTTAATTGCATCATGTGAGCGCGAATGTTATGAATAGATCTATTTGGGATTAACATCCCCGTTCGGGCAAGTAGCACTTGCTAGTTTACCGGTTGGCCGGAAACGACGAATGTATACCATTTGGAATCATAGATGTTACGGGTTGAACATCTACATTGGGCACCATCATTCATGTGTATTTGATATACATACATTGTTTAGCTTCAGTGTCATGAGCTTAGTGCATTTCGTAATACATTTTTGTGATACTGTATTTGTTACTGTATTACAGGGAAATCTTGCTATCCGCTTCATTAAATTTATAAACCTATAAATTCACCAACATTATTGTTGACAGTTTAAACATGTTTTCTCAGGTCAATAAGGTGCAAGTCATAGATACATTGGATGGTCGTCTTTTGAAGTCATATTATCATAAAGATTTGCATGCATTACCTTTTGGGATATTGTTATGTTGTGAAATCTTTACTTTTTCAAGTTAAACAAGTTAAGCCCATGAGCTTTTGTATCGAACCATTTATTAAATCTAATGTATCAGTTTTTAAACGACTCCTATAGAGGTCGTTCTCATATCTTGTGCTATTGATCTATGAAGTAATACCCCCAGAACATCATATTCCACTGTGGCCCATTTTGGGGGTGTTACATTCACCTTCAACTCTTGGACAGATATCCAGAATCTTTCGAAAGACTTCAGCATCGACTTTGCACTTCTTGTTGGCCAAAAGGAATTCATAAGAATCTATGCCTTGGACCTTCTTGATTGTGTACCAGAACTGTTGCATAAAGATTTCAGGGACATCTGCAGAGATTGTGAATGCCTTGAAGCACATGGAGTTTTTGATTATATCAATGAAAACTTGAAATGTCTCTTCCTTTTGTTGCACAGTGGTTCTCGGTCTAACATTGGTAGAGCTTATCTTGACTCTTTCAGTAGATGGAACTCATTTTTCGTCACGATCAACAACCTGTTGAGTTTCTTGTAGATTCATGATTCTGCTTAAGTCTTAACCAATACATTTTATATATACAACAGATATATTCTACTGATTTATTTGGTTATCCCTGATGATATGATTGATTTAGAAATATGCTATGTTTAGGTTTCATGCAAACATGACAGTTTTAATTTACTATAGGAATAAGTCAACTAAGGTCAATAGTCAAAGTCAACAGAAGAAGTCAACTAGACATTTCCAAGAGAAATTAGGACACCCATTGAATCAGAGGGTAACTAATGCACATTCAAACATGGCAAGCTATGAAATATGACATCATAAACAAGTATTGGACAATTTATTTTATTTTTTTGAAAAATTTGGGCAGAGTTTCTTTTCATAAAATGACATGTTTCGCTAGGAATATTACACCTGTCATATTTCGCACAAAATGTGTAGTAAACATAAATCGCATGAAACATGTATATACATATTTCTCTAGAAACATGTGTTTACATATTTCACATGACTTAAGCCAATACATATTTCGCATGAACCTATTATTACACATTTCGCATGAGTCATCCTGTCATGTTTCGCATAACCTTTCAGATACATGTTTTGCATGATTCAAAACTTCAAACTTAGATTTTTCCAATTAAAAAACCTTTTAAGAATGTTACACATGAATCACAGATCAATCAAATGCATCACAGAAATCATTGCCACAAGATTTAACAACTTTTAGAGCTTACAAATGACAATTCGAATATAGACAAAAGAAGGACACATTTCAAATGGGTCAAAGGACATCTAGGAGGCTCAAATAGTTCACATATGGACATATAACAGTTAACAACCACACTTTGAACACCACACGAGCAAGCTAATACCATTTTAGATTTAACGATCCTAGAAAACAACTTTTCCAAGTAAAAGGTTTCTAAGGAGGCCAAAATGTGTTATAATAGGATAAGGAGGCTTATTTGAGGCCACTAAACGCAAACCCCACAACTATTCATCCACATACGCATGTTTCGCATCATTCATCAATACAAAAATCAATCTAACTCTCAAATGATTATGTATTATTAAAAACTGTTTTACTCAAGCCTTAGACGCACCCTAATGAGTAAAACCCCTCAACTAATTTGAAGAAACCTCAACTTTTTTACTTATGAACCCTAATTCATTTTTAATCGACTGTGAGTGCAAAAAGGAGATTTAAGCTAATTCGTTTAGACAACATGATGTTAAAGGGATTACAAACAAGTAGGAGTGTACCTTAATTCTTGAAACCGAGTTTGAATTTTTGAGTATGAGGAAGCGAAATATGTAGAGAGGATTTAGGGGTGTTTGGTTTTAGTTTTAAGTGTGTGTGCGATTTGTGTTTGAAAAGGAATTATAACCGGCCAAAGTTTCTAGATTGGCACAAATGGTCCTTGTTGTTTTTAGTCTTCTTCTATTCCATATTAAACGTATTCCTAAGTCTAACCTAGTTATAGAAATGACACATTAAGCCCCTAAGGTTGCAAACTTAGATTTGAAGTTCTAGATTTTGCCATTTAGTCTCTAAAAGTTAAAACCAATAACATCTTATGACCTTTTGAGTTAAAATGATATGAACTCCCCTTTAATTGATGATCCGTTATAGTTAAAACCTTTTTCTTTTTATTCCGAGATGACTTTTTAAAAGATCATTTTTGAAAGAATTTGACTATTTCTCCCCCTCAAATAATGTCTCGTTTTCTATTTAAAGAGCTGTAGACATTGTTTGAGTGATAGAAAATTCTTTTAAAATCTTTTCTGATGAGAAACTGACACGTGTAATTATTTTTCAAAAACAACATCAATAAAAATAAGATTTCTCTTGTTTTTCGTAAATAAATGCACTGACACGTATACCCATTTGATTAGGAAGCGCGGGTTGTGTTGCAAAGTAAACACAAGCCTTTGAATGAATATGAAGAAATTCATTCCCGAGAAAAATTCATTTCCCGTTATGAGGTTAAGTTTTCTTTTTGGCAAAATACTTGCCTTTAAATTAAGGACTGAGTTGCTATCAGAAATAATAGCAAGCCATTGACATGTTTTGAAAACTTTTATAACTTTTGCTCGAACTTCATTTACAACCTCGTATCATTATTAAATGACATTTCTAAGGCCGTAAATGTTATCGATTTTTAGAAGACATGTCATAAACACCATATTTTTATATTTTCTATTCTCTTTTTATAGGTTTTATATTTTTATATTTTTTTGTAAAATTTTTTATGAAATGAAAAATCTTTTTGGGTTTTTCTAATTTTCTTATATACATATGATACATAGGATATGTGAAGAGGTTACCACCATTACTCTTCCTCTTCGTCTGCCAGCTTTTTCAGAGTCTCAGGTGACATACTTCGCATACCAAGCTTATTGATGAGAAATTCAAGTCATTCTCGAGCTAAAGGCTTGGTGAAAATGTCTGCCAGTTAATACTTTATTCTGACAAAATACAGCTCAACCACCCCGTTTTCCACTTGCTTCTTTATGAAGCTATGTCGAATGTCGATATGCTTGGATCGAGAGTGTTGGACGTTGTTGCAACATAGAGCAATGGCACTTTTATTATCACAGTACAATGGTATTTTGTTGAATACAAGGTCATAGTCCGTCAGTTGTGATCGGATAGGGCGATATATTCAGCTTCTATACTGGATATGGCTGTGCTCTTCTGTTTCTTTGACGACCAACTCACTAATCTTTCTCCCAACAGTTGCATACTTTCAGATGTATTTTTTATGGTATTTTGGCAACCCGCATGGTCAGCATCTGCAAAAGCTGTTAGAGCAATGCAAGAATCCTTCGAATACCACATACCCATGTTTATGGTTCCTCTTAGGTATCAAAAGATTCGCTTAACCATATGTAAGTGCTTTTCGATAGGCTTTGCCTGATATCGGGCACACATACATACAACAGATACAAGGCCTGGTCAATTGGATATGAGATACATAAGGGTGCCAATCATTCCACGATAACGTGTAGGATCAATAGCTTTCCCTTGTGGATCTTCATCTAGTTTGGATTTCTCCACCATTGGGGTATCCGTTGGTTTACAGGTTTCCATACCATACTTTTTAAGTGATTCTAGAGCATATTTTGATTGATTTAAAAAGATGCCTTTAGGACTTTGAGAAATTTGTAGTCCAAGAAAGAATGATAATTTTCCCATCATTGACATCTGGAATTTTGAACACATGATTTCAAAAAATGATTCACAAAGATCAGGTTTAGTAGAGGCAAAAATAATATCACCGACATAAATTTGTACCAATAATATGTCTTTGCCTTCTCTCCTGATGAATAATGTAGGATCGACGGTGCCTTTTGAGAACTTTTGGGAGAGTAAAAACGACGAGAGCAAATCATACCAAGCATGTGGAGCTTGTTTTAGGCCATAAAGGGCTTTCTTTAGCTTATACACATGATTGGGATTCTCTGGATCTACAAACCCGTTCGGTTGACTAACATTGACCTCCTCACGCAATATGCCATTCAAGAATGCGATCTTCACATCCATTTGGTAGATGACCATGTTCATATGAGCAATGAATGCAATAAAGATACGGATGGCCTCGAGTCGAGCAACTAGAGCAAAAGATTCTTCAAAGTCTATGCCTTCTTCCTGACGATATCCCCATCGCTACCAAACGAGCCTTATTTTTCAATACACCTCCCAGTTCATCTAATTTCATCTTGTATATCCATTTCAAGGTTATAATCATTACATGATTCGGACGAGGTACGAGCTCCCAAAATTCAAGACATTCAAACTCTTTGAGTTCTTCTTGCATGGATTCAATCTAACAGGATTCCGTCAATGCTTCTTTACAACTCTTGGGTTCAACGAAAGACAGGAAAGCATCAAAATAACATAATAGGGCTTCATCTTGTAGTTGATGTCGAGTGAAAACCGGTCTAGAAGGATCGCCAATCACATTATTAGTCAAGTGATCTTTGGTCCATTTGTTAATGTGTTCGGGTAGTTGATTGATTGAGTGCACATGATTTGGACTAACTACCTGAGAAGAGGATTTTTTAGAACTTGGTTCTGGAATTGGAAAATCAACATAGGGATTGTTATCCATGTGTACAACTTCATTTCAAGGTAACTTTCTTCAACACTAAAGTAAATGAACAATAGATTAGTGTTTCTTGATTTGTTTGTGAATTACTTGTTGATGGTGCATCTTGATCAATTGTAGTAGATGAAGGTGTACCAGTTGAAATAGCAGGTTCTGGAGCAATGGTTGCAGGAATTTGAGGATCAACACATGGTGGATGATTAAGGTACTCATCAAACATTGGCTAAAACAATATAGCCTAGTCGTTCTTTGTTGGTGAGACATACGGAGTTGAAGAAGGAATGTTTTGCACGAGTCCTGAACTGATTGTTCCAGGAGTCAAAAGTTTAGGCCCGGGTCCTGAACTGAATTGTTCAGAAGCCATTGCTGTCAACTCATCAAAATCACATCAAACGACACAATCAAAATGGGATTGGGGGGAACATGAATAGTTTCAATGATTAAACAGGTCCTTTTGTTGTAGATTCAGAATGCTTTCTTTGTAGGAGCGTAACCAACGAAGACTCCTATATCAGCTTTCGGTTTCAACTTACCAAGGTCTTAACTGTCATTAGTGGGATAACAGAGAGCACCAAAGACATAGAGATAAGATAAGTCAGGTTTTCTATCATGGAGAAGTTCATACGGTGTTTTGTTGTGACGTTTTCGGATTAATGATCGGTTTTGAGTATAGCAAGCTGTCGCGACTGCTTCTGCCCAGAGAAATAACAGAGCCTTTGAAAAGATCAACATGGTGCGAGCAGCTTCCACTAAAGTACGGTTCCGTCTTTTGACAACGCCATTCTGTTGTGGAGTGCGAGCAACGGATGTTTGATGTGAGATTCTGACTTCTTCATAATAAGCTCTTAGTGTCTGATTGACAAATTCTATGACATTATCAGTCCTGATGTTACAAACGATTACATTCAGACAAACTTGAATCATTTTGAGAAATTCAATCACGAAATCTGGAACTTCATCCTTTGATCGTAGAAATTTCACCCATGTAAACCGAGAATAATCATCAACGATAACCAATATATATTTTCTCCCATTGATACTTTGAATCCTCATTGGCCCACAAAGATCCATATGCAGTAGATAGAGTTTTTCTTGAATGGAGTCTTCAGCTTTGGGTTTATGGGAGTGTTTCTTGCTTTTACCAAGAGCACAGGCAGAGCACAAGTGATCATTCTGATACTGTAGTTTTGGAAGTCCTCGGACGAGACCTTATTTGGCAAGAGAAGTGATATAATCAAAGTTTAAATGAGATAATCTTTGATGCCACAACCAAGACTTGGTCTCTGAGGCCTTAGACAAGAGACATATAAGAGAGTATAGCAACAAATTTTCCATAGATAAAGTGTATAAGTTTGAACCCCTTGATCCCTTGAGTAGATCAACACCTTCTAATCATAAATGAAGTAGGTGTGTTTGCGAAAAGCTACTTCAAGATCAGAATCACAAAATTGTCCCACGGAGAATAAGTTGTGCCCTAACCCTTCCACATAGTAAACCTGAGATATTGTAACATTTCCCATTTGATAGTCTCTATAACCCATTATCTTAGCAATATGATCATTCCCAAATCTGACGGTACCCAAAAATTTACTGACGAAGTTGTTGATCCCAAACCTAGATCGATTCCTTCGGTTGTCTAAGGTTAAATTACCTTGGATAAATCCAAAATAACTTTGTTGTACAAACTTTGTATGTATATTAAAGTGTATGCGGAATCTACACCTTAATACTCTAGAAGTAAAATCAATGAAACAGTAATCTTGAACAACAAAGATATAACCAAATGCT
>BQNB010136421.1:0-18003 GCA_026074375.1 Tanacetum coccineum
CAGTTTTTGTCTGTTTTTGGTCATTTAAGCTCGTTTTTAGAGGTAAAAGATATGTGTAATTAAGCACTTATCACTAGGTAATGTAACTAGTGATTTTTACAAAAGTCATGCTGAATTTTTTTTAAATTTTGGCCGTTTTTAAGCACTTTTAAGCTCGTAGCATGTTATTTTGTAAAAAAGAAGACAAGTACGTTCTAATTCTCCACCCCCACTTAAATTATACAACGTCCTCGTTGTATAGATAAAACAATTAAATAATAAGGGAAAATAGAATTAGAACGAAAAACTCCTTGATGTTTTGCTCGTGATAATTCTCCAAGATGAGTCCGTGAGCAAAAAGTGTGTTGACTAGGGCTTCAGCATGCCCGGATGAGTTCAACACATGTTTTTTTCAGCATATACCATATCATAGTTTTAGCAAGGCCCTGTATAAGACATTAGAAAACAAGTGCAAATTCTATCTCACTACAATGGTACAAGAAAATAATTAAACACACAACTGTACAGGGATCAATACGCCGTATCCCAAACCCTAGGATATGCCGTATTGTTCCTGTAGAAATAATTAAATTACTGGAAATTAAATATTAAGTTTTAAAAACTGATAACGTCCAGACATCTCTATACGCTGTATCCAGAGGGGTTCGATACGCCGTATAGAGTGTCTGGGAAGACAGACTTATGCAACAAATAATTAAATTGCGAAAAACAATTAAAATGACCGGGTTGTCTCCCAGGAAGTACTTTTGTTTCAGTTGGTCTTTAAATTCAACCTTTTTTCTTCCTTCCTTTTATCTCGTCCTTGTTACCTCCCATCTGCGATCTTTTTTGTTGAGGAGTTCGTGGTAGATGCAAGACATGCTGCCAGGAGTTCTTTCAATAGTATTAATTTTGCTTGGACCTACAGTAACGAATTCTTCATCATCCCCTATTGAGTGTCGTACGACTGTAAATTCTCCAGTTCTGCACAAATCATCTGGGTTGTTCATGTCGTGATGGATGGGGATTGGTATCGGAGAATATTCCCTATTAATAACTTCGTAGACGTCTTTTGCTTCTTGTGCTTCTGAATAGGGTTTATAAAATGTATCCGAACACATCCTTGTGGTTTTTCCGTATGGTCCATTATATTTGTCGAGGTCGCCAATCGTTCCCTTAGTACGTTCATTTACATAAAATTCCCATAGCCCATTTTTGGTAATTCTGTCAATCTCCCAATAATTGTCAAACTTTGATCCCAGCCAATATATAAATTCAAAGTAATCCATTCCGTTGTCCAGGTCATTAGGGATCTTGCTATTGTAAGTATGAGACAATGGGTAATATTTATGAAAAAATTTACCGTTTAGTTAGTATGCTAGAGATGTTATAGAAACACGGGTGATTTTTGAAATCAAGATGCGCGGTGAATTTTTTTTAATTGCATCAATCTTGGAATAGGCAGTTGACAAGAATGGTCGTCCAAGGATTAAAGGGACATCGTCATCCTTGGGTACGTCCAGATTGATAAAGTCTATAGGGAAATAATTTTCCTTATCTATTACTAGCACATTTTCGCAATACCTGGTTGTTTATGGTTCGGTAGCTAGTTCGAGGGTAACCTAGGGTGTGAGGATAAATTCCTAGACCAAGGTTGGGGTAGGTGGAGAATGCATGACACTCACTAACTTGCTCCTTGGCCAAAAAACAAGAGCTTTATCAAAAATAGCATATTATGAATAACAAGGTAAGTAAAGTTATTGGGTCTTTTTCTTTTGAGGCAAGGTATGATCTATAAAGCATCTTGAATTTTCACAATCTGTTCCTACTCTCCAAGTCATTACAGCGCGAAGTTTTGTAGTGTCCTGGGAAATGGACTATTCAACAAAAATAAGCTCCACTTTGTTTGCGTGCCCGATAGGTGTTGGACCACATACGATACGACGTATCCCAAGATAAATCAGTTTTGTTAGTTGAGACTGATTTGACTTGTCTCGAGGATTTGGTCTCCAGTAGAGCTGGGAGGCTTCTAAAACTCTTTCTTGCAAGGACCTTGCTCAATTCTGTCGATTTGTATTTCCAGGGTCTTAATCAAAGCTCCTTGATTTCTTATTGCTGCATCGGTAGAAGCTCAGATCTCCTTGATTATGTTTGAGTTTTCATCATGCCTTTTAGCTGATTCTGCCATAAATTTAGTTAGTGATTCTTCCAGGTTTGTTCTTCGATCAAGATAAGAAGAGTTTCCATTCTTTTGTTGGTAGAATCCTAGCCTCGCTGCTTTATATTGTCCTCCAGGTTGATAGGGTGCACCGAACTGAGTATAGTAAGCTTATTCTAAAGTTTTTCCTTCTTCTTTTTGTGGACAATCTTTTGTATAGTGTGGTCCCTTGCATAGTTCGCATCCGACCTGAGCAGCGTACACTTTCTCTTTTAATTTCTTTATTTCTCGTCCTAGATTGTTGAGTTGGGCTTGGATAGCAGCAAGCCCGTCAGAAGTTTTAGTACAACTGGTTCTTGAAGCTGTTCCATTGTGCCATTTTTGGGAGTATTCAGCTATTTCTTGGATGGCTATTTTGGCATCATCGGCAGTTTTAGAAGGTATGGAACCCTTTGAGTCCAGAATTTGTCGAGTTGGAACATCGAGCCCATTATAAAACAAGATAACTTCTTGCATGTCGGTCAGATAATGTTGAGGACACTTCATCAGTAATTCTAAAAATCTTTCCCATGTACGAAAAAGGCTTTCTTCGGGTTCTTGCTGGAAGTTGTTGATTTCCTCCATTTTCTTTGCGGTACGGGCAGGTGGACAGTATTTATTCAAAAATTTAGTTTTAAGAACTTCCCAGGTTGTAATCGAGCCAGATGGCTTAGCCATCTGCTTGCAGCTCTAGTCAGGGATACAAGGAAGGCTCAAAGCATGATTTGATCTTGAGTTACTTTTGGGATGCGAAATAAGTCAACAATATCTAGAACCTTTTCTATGTGTTCATTAGCACCTTTGTGTTCCGAAACACTAAAAGTATTGTCACGAAGTTCTTTGAAAAATTGCCCCTTCAATTCAAAGTGGGTGTCTTGGTTGATCGTGGGCCTAGTAACGCCCGACTCGTAATCTCCTCGGGTCTTGCTCATATACTGCTCCATTATTTCCGTCATTGTTTCTCTTACTTCTTCCTCTGATTGTCCCTTAATGTCAAAATTGTGATCGAACTCCGATGAATTCGATTCTACGAGACTTTGTGTATCGAAAACCCTCCTTCTTGAGCGAAATTTGTGTTCTAGGTTTTCATAAGGTGAGAGTAGTTCCTTTGTAGAACTTCTTGTCATGCACTACCTGAAACAAATGACAATAAATCATTAGGATATATCCTGATGAAAGAAATTGATGTGTGCTAAAACACACATCATTTATTTCTTGTAAAACACTATTAATCGGACTAAAAATGCTAAAATATGGATAATTATCGTGCATATATGCTTGTTTGGTATTTTTATGTCTTGCAGGTAAGAGGGTTTAAAACCAAGCAAAAATGGGTAATTACGGGTTTGTCGCGATCAAGAGTGCCTATTATTCAAAATCAAGACCAAGTTGTGAAAAGTCCCCGAGCATGCCATTGGAAAAAGCGCGAGAAAATGAGTCCAATGGTATCTTCGTTGCTTATTAGGCCAGCCTGTAACCCATTTAAATGGGCTGGGCCAGCCCATACTTGTGATAGCCTAATATAATTAACCAAGGCCCAACAATTAACAAACCTTAGCCCATCTTCATATTGGAAAATCTAGTACTAGTTTTATATAAGAGGGATATGACGTCAGCAACACATGACAAGGAATTAATTCCTCCTTTGTCATGTAAGGCTCCACTAGGTGATGGGGAGAGCCAATTATAATTTGACACATGGCGGGGTCTTGTTTGTTTTAGGAATTCAGTTGTTGCAAATGTGATATGAACTAGTGAATGGTATGCGTTATCTAGACGCATTGTGATGTCTACGTGTGTGTTATAATAGGTGGTGGGGAATAATTGTGGGGGTGCGCTGGCGTACGAGGTGGCAATTTTTTATGGCAATGATTGGCTGAATATATGTGGCAATGATTGAGTAGTACAAAATGCCCCTTGGCTTATATAAAGCACATGGCTCTCACCATTTGGAGGAGGTTTTCAACTTATTTTTCTACTTTTTAGTTATAAGTTTTAGGAGTAGTTTTTAGTGTAGCCTAAAAATTTAGCTTATTTCCTTTTCATGTCTTTTTAGCTTATAGATTTGTAAAAGTTTATTGTGAGCTTATTGGATCCTTTTATTGTACTTTTTGAGCTTATTATTAAATAAGATTTGGTGTTTGAAAGTGCTTAATGATTTAGCTTATTTACTTTTTCTTTTCTTCTTTTATTTTTCGAATATAAGATTGCTTATTTGCTATGCTTATTAACTAATAAGTGATAAATCAAATGAGTAGTTTCGTTACTTATTTGATTTGTTCGTTTATTTCTTTTATAAGCCTTGATTAAATAAGTTTGTAAATGAGCTTTTGGGATCTAGCTTATTTTCGAGTTAGTTTAGTTTGATCAATGCTTATTTCATTTTTCTACTCTTTCCTATAGCTTATTTTGTCAATCGGTAAAGCTATCCTTTAGCTTAATCGATTCGTATCTAAGCTTAAATATTCCAAAATAAGCTTAGGCTTATTATATTTCATTTTTTTTCTAGTCTTTCTTTTTTATATTAGCTTATTTGACAATCATTGTACTAGCTTAGTTGTGTTATTAACTCGTTTTTCCTAAATCTTAGTGCTTATTCGTTTAGTTTTTGCTTTGTAAAATTTTGTTTAGCTAGAATTAATAAGTCCATCTAATTTGGGAGCGTTTGATTTGATGGTAACAAAAGGGCCACCTTTGTTCGGATTGTAGAAATTTCATTGGGCTTGTGTTTGTTCAGACATTGGGTCACGTATGGTTTAGATTGGGCCTGAGTTTATGCGCGGTGAATTTTTTTTGAATGTGAGTAAAAAGTATGTGTAAAACGATCCGGCGTATTTAGCTGGGTTTTTATACCCACGCTCGATACGCCGTATAGGGATTTGTCTGATACGGCGTATCAGACATTAAACTGATACGGCGTATAGGTATACCTATATAGGCCGTATAGAGACCAATTTTCAAAGTTTTAACAAAGAAGAGCGTACCTTGGCCTCCGCAACTTTTGTATGAGAACCATCCTTGTAGTACCGCTTAGGGTCGAACGAAATGCCAAACGGTATATACAAATTTATAATAAGAAAGAATACCGTTCTGTTTACGTAATATTCCCAGATCACGATGTTTACTTTTAAGTTCATGACAAAACTTCCTGTTTCAAAAGTTTTAATGATTTTATCGTGACATGTTTTAGAAAGCCTATTTTCCCATGTGTAATTTCATTACCTTCTGATGACTGTATTATACCGATATCGTTATCATCATTGTCTTTTTTCGACTCTGAATCATCGAGATGAATGATGTTGAATAGATAATTGAAGCGCGAAACAATTTCTTCATCATATTCAGACAATGATGCTTCATCAATTAAATTAAATTCATCGATACGTTCAGAACTTACAAGAGGTTTAATTTCAAGATTTGATTTAGACGTTAAGCCATCGTTATAAATAATGGCTGGAAATTCATTTTTGAAATCTTTAAAGTAGTCTAAATCATCAAAATAATCAACCGTAGGGTTGGGCGACAAAAGTTTATCATTTCCCGAATCTGTTTTTAAATCATTGACATAAATTATTTTATATGAAAACGAATTTTCATCAAAAATTACCATGTAATCTTCATCATCAGATTCGTCTAATGAAATTCTGAAATCTACTTCGTTTACGTTAGGAGGACATACCGTGGGTTTAGATGGGATTGCTGTTAATGTATTATCAAAGACTATGGCCGGGAATTCGGTTTCGAAGTCAATGGAACAATCGTCCACATCTTCATAGTTTTCACCTTTCCCAGACGTGGTAGTTTGCCAATTAAACGTTTGACCATGTCTTCGAGCTTTTTCTTCTTTAAATCTGATGTATTCCTCCATGGTGATATTTGGGTCGTCTATTTTTTTTTTCATGTAATAAACTTAAAATAGAGAAAAAGGTAAAATGGACTAATACGTCGTATTCAATGAATTGAATATGTCGTATTGAGCAATGCAGGAATTTAAACAAACAATTTTAAAGCACACAATGTGAATAAATACAAACAAAATTTAAATAATTAGGTTAAACTAAACTAATTAATTAATGGTTAGAAATACTAATAAGAATAAGGTTTAATTAATTCACTCCCCGACAATGGCGGCAAAAACCTGATGTGCTGCCGCGTAGGGTCAATTATTTGATTATCAAGTTTTAAATTTATATTTAGCCGACAAACTTAAAACAACACTTTAACGAGCAGTGTACCCGGTCAAGATGGAGTTCGTGGTAAGTAGGGTGTCGAACACTAAGAGTGGAACATTAATCCTATATTCTATAAGTATTTTAATTAGTCTATTTACTGGTTAAACATATGCTATGTACGTTGTCTAATGGTATGAGGTTTTTAGCCTGAGAGACTGGCACATATTTGGTGGAAACAAATACCAATTCAATACACAATAAACATAAAAGAAGAAGATTAAAAGATAGAAAAGCGGTACAAGCCAAATGATAGAAAACTGTATTAGCCATATTAAATCTGGTTCAATGCTGGTTTGTTTGTTTTAGTGCAATGATTTACTTATCTCGAAGCGGCATATCATTCTTAAGACTTAGGCGGGACATCATCCTAAAACCTAGACACGATTAATCCTGTCACAATTAACGCATTCCGCATAAAGCATCCTTTAGTTTAATTATAATCTATCTTAGAGAATTAAAGCAGTGGTGATCCTGTTAAAACCCTAGCCCAATGGGACTTTACCCACTTATTGTTTGCGGTTTTTTATTTACTGGTAGTCCACTATTCCAATCTTTATCAGTAAATTAAGAGCATGATTGCTGAAACATAAACGGGTCACCTACCGGTCCAACTAAGCTCATAATTCAAAGACAAAGACAAAACGTTATTTGTAATCCTATTGGTCCAGTAATATGAAACATGATATGGAGTGTTATCCCGGTATCTAGATTACTTGGTCCGCATCACTAGATCCAGTTGAATGATAGGTCGCATATTCCAACACATAAACAAGTATGAGGTGATAAACGTAATTAAACAATCAACGATAAATTAAGAAATCGATTTTAAAACAAACCAAACATTGAACTTTCATTAAGATGGCTAATACCCAAAGGTATTAGCCCACAACCATTGTAATTATACAAGCATAATCAAACAATTAAAATCAAACGATTAAGAGAGTAAAAATTACACGATGTCTTATATGGATTTGTGATCAATGCTTGACCTTGGTGGCTGATATTCTCTTCTAAAAGTCATCTTTAACGAGTATGGTATAAAGAATATGATATTGCACACTGAAAATTCGTTTTTGAGTCTTTTATTTATAGTGTCTGAAAAAGACTCGATACGCCGTATCCAACAAGGTCGATACGGCGTATTGGGCTGGATTCCTTGGAGTGCGCGCTACGTTCATAATAAATCATTGATATCATTCCCAATTTACTTGATTTACTGTATCTTCGAATAGTTATCTTCATGATACGGCGTATGTAGACAGAGTAAATACGCCATATTAGGAATTGGTCAAACGCGGTTTCTTGTGAAGTCTTGGTGCTGATACGCCGTATCTCTTTTGTTGGATACGGCGTATTGGTCAAAAATCAGCAATCTTCAAATGTCATCTTTTTAGCTCCGATTTATGCGTCTTTTAGCTTATCTTCACAAAACACTCCCGAATTACTGCATTTATCAACTTTAAAGCAATTAAGTACCAAATAATGCAATAAATATATAAAAGTGGGAAAAATAGATGGGATAAATGGTATAATAAAGTGACGTTATTTGATGTCATCACTTGCCCTACAGGTATCTGACCAAGATCACCTAAACGAAATCTGACATGTTATATGTTCGTTAGTTCAGCATCACCGCAACTAGTAAGCGCTACTTACCTGGACAGGTATAATCAGTCCCCATAGATCTAATTATAACACTCACGCTTATTTAACCAAAGGTCAGTTAAGAAATTAACGGTTCATGATAATTTGGGCAATAGTGGTTTGTACGCTACTTAGGCAACACGTAAACAGGGAAAATCTCGCGTAAAGTTCTTGTGTCAAGTTTTAAAAGAAAACAATGTTCTCACCCTAAAGTTATAAAACGCAAGTAAAATCAGTAGAAAGGTAGGGCTATGAACTCACCTTAAGCAAATGGTGAAAAGGTAAATCAACGAAGAGTATAACGAAATCGAACGACTCTAACCGCGACCTAATTAAAAGACGCACTTTAGAAACGAGGAATAAATACGAACCATCGGATAAGACGCTTATAAGAGAAATATACATCCATAAGTGTTTGTGCTTTAGTTTATATAAATAATTAAAAACGTGTCATTACGAAAGTATAAAGTTTACAGTTACGTTATGCCATGTCTTACAAAAAGTTTCTATTTTTGGAAAGTTACTATTTTTAGAAAGTTTTTGTTTTAGGAAAGTTCTAAGTTTTGAGACATTAATACCGTCCCCTAATATTCGATGATTCCATTTATCACTAACGAACAGTGACACTAAATGCCTCATTTTAAGTTCGCCTTGCTATAATATAACAAAGGTTACTATCTTTAGAAGTTTCCCGTTTTAGAAATCCCGATAATATATTTGTGACGTTTCTAATGTTTCCATTTAATATACTAATGTTACTATATGTTTCGCCAACGTTTTAAAAGCTCAAACCATCCTGAAAGTGTCCGAAAACCTAATTTACTATTCCAATCAGCAACCACTTTAACTATTTTTTTGAAAAATGTTTCAAACTTCATTTGGCTATAACTTGGCCGTTTTAAGTCCGTTTTTAACGTTCGATATGTGAAAATCTATCTACACGAATTGAGATATCCAAAGACTACCTTCTTGACGAATGAAAACATTTTTAAGTGGTCAAAAACTCGAAAACTAATTCGGGACAGCAACTTAGTTTTTCGCAAATGCTTCCAAAAATCCATCCAAACTTCACAATAGTGCTTATACTAACCTAACCCCGTTCACTACTAATACAACCAACAAAATCCACTCTTAATCTATCCTAATCCCATCATCATCTTTGTTGCAACACAAAAGTCCACTTATCCTTTCCAAATAACAAACTTATATCAAGATACTTCCATTTTTATAAGAAATCACAAACCATTTCATTTTCTTTTATAAAAGTTTCACAAACACATGGATATATATAAGAACAAGAGAGAAATAAAAGAAAGATCAAGAACACACTTACAAGGTGTGAATAATCAAGAAAGAAACACAAGATCTAGTTTAGAAACCTTTGATCTTAAAACCCAATAACAAATCTTGCAAAACCCCAAATATAAATCAAAACCCTAATTCTTGAAACCTTACAAACCTTGTAAATATTCAAACTCACCCTTAGAAACACCTTAGATATGAATGGAAACTAACCTGGAATACTTGGATTGAGTGAAAAATCAAAACTATGGAAAGTGTAGGTGTGTGTGTTTGAGTCGTGACCCAATGAAAGAAAGAAAGAAGAGAGAAAATTTTAGAGAGGCTTGTAAATGAATGAATGACCTAAAACTCTATAAGTGGTGTTTATGTAATGAGTGACTAGGGTTTTGGTGTGTCTTGGATCACTCCAAATGGCTTGAACCATTTCTTTTATGGTCCTTGTGGCTCGAACGGTTTGGACAAGGAGGGGGGGGGGTCATGTCTTGCTTCCTAGCCAATTTAAATAAAAGAAATGCTTCCTTTTTGTGGTTAGTGGAGTTGTGGTCCTCCCATGGTGCAAGAAGACAAGATGTGTAAGATCACAAGCTCATGCATGGGAGGATACTACACAAATGTCACTATCTTGCATGTGGTGGAGTTGAAATTCAAAATAAAAGTGAAAGATGCTTCAAAGATCAATTAGGTGTGAGTGTGTGTGTGCGTTTGGAGTAGAGGGGGAGGGATACATGAAATGTTTGACTTAAAAAACACAAGATGTACGATAACTAAGGTTTACGTGCAAAGGTCGTAAGTTTCCAAGGTTCTGTTGGACGTAAAACGCTAAAAACGCGAAACGCATACGAACAACGTAAAAATTAAAACGTAAGCGTACGTAAACTACGTAACACTAATAATTGATTAAATTAAAAATACTACAAGTAGACTAAATTTAGCCCGACGTCGGAACGCTTCCGATAACGATTTTTAGTTTTTACGTGGGATAACTTCCCGGATTATTGCCAGATTAACACGTAACTTATAAAATTTAAAATTGAGCACAAAAAAGTTTAAAATAACAACCTGAAATTCACGGGGTGTCACATTCTTCCCCCGTTAAAAGAGTTTTGTCCTTAAAGCTTAAGACGTAGTTTTTAATGTAGATGTAGGGTTAGCAAAAAAATGAGGGTACTTTTTTTGCATTTCATCTTCACGCTCCCAAGTAAATTTAGGGCCTTGCCTAGAATTCCAACAGACTTTCACAATCGGGATACGGATCTGCTTCAAACGTTTGACTTCATGATCCATGATTTCAACCGGTTCTTTGATGAAATGAAGCTTGTCAATCAACCTGAAAATTTCATACAAAGAAAATGCTATTGTTCAGTCGTGATACACTTTTTTCAGATTGGGAATCGTTGAAAAGTACTATGAATAGGGCTTAGTTGATCTAGGAGTTCAAGTCGGTAAGCAACTGTTCCAACTTTAGCAAGGACTTTAAAAGGACCAATATAAAGAGGGTTCAGCTTCCCCCGTTTTCCAAAACATATCCAACCTTTTCCATGGCATTTTTTTCAACATAAAACATTTTCTCAACTTGAAACTACTATGATTAAGGTTTTTTTAGACGTAGCCTACTTTTGTCTATTACACCGTGCTGCTTGAATGCGTTTCATGATTGGATGATCTTTTATGTAGTCTAGTGAAAAACTATCTGGGCAAGTTCTGGGCACTGTATGCTGAGCTTCTCCAACCTTTATACCCAACTCTATCTGCGCGATAGGCAACGTATGATATCCGTAGAGTGCTTCGAATGGTGCAACTTTGATATTCGTGTGATGACTATTGTTGTACGAAAATTCTACCAAGGGTAGATGCCATCCTAACCTTTTCCAAATCGATCACACAAGCACGCAACATGTCTTCTAAGGTTTGGATAGTCCTTTCACTTTGACCATCGGTTTAAGGGTGATAAGCCGTACTCATATCCAATTAAGTACCTAGAGCTTTCTGAAGAGACTGCCAGAATTGAGATGCGAATCTACCATCTCGATTAGAGATGATCGAAACTGGCACACCATGTATTATGACTACTTCCTTCAAGTATAGTCTAGTCAACTTCTCCATTGAGTCGTTCTCTTTCATTGGTAGGAAATGGGCAGATTTAGTAAGGCGGTCGACAATTACCCAAATTGTGTCTTGTCCAGTCGACGTCTTTGGTAATTTAGTAATGAAATCCATTGTAATGTTTTTCCACTTCCATATTGGAATCACAGGTTGAACCAACAAACTAGATGGATTTTGGTATTCGGCCTTGACCTTGGCACAAGTCAGACACTTACCAACGTAGCAATCGCCGCTTTCATATTGGGCAACAATACAGTTTCTTCAAATTTTGGTACATCTTGTTCGATCCAGGATGGATCGAATACTTTGACTTATGTGACTCGTGCATAATCAAAGCTCTTAAGTCAGCAAAACAGGGTATCCAACTCCTATTCTTCAAACATAACATTCCGTTAGCACAGGGCTTAAGCTTCTTAATCATACCACACAAAAACTCACTTACGTAATTCTCCTCTTCTCTTGCCTCAGCTTAAGCATTTAAAATTTTCTTAGGAAGATTTAAACCAATAGTCATAACCAAGGCTCGAACTCGTAATGCCTTAATCCTTTCCTTTCGACTTAGTGTATTAGCCACTACGTTCGCCTTCCCCGGGTGATAACGAATCTTACAGTCGTAATCACTCAACAGTTCCAACCATCAGCGTTGTCAAATGTTTAACTCCTTCTGATCAAGAATATGTTGCAAACTCTTATGATCAGTGAACATAACGCACTTCGTGCCATACAAATAATGTCTCCACATTTTAAGAGCGAACACTACAACTTCCAGTTCTAAGTCATGTGTAGTGTAATTCGTCTCGTGAATCTTGAGTTGGCATGACGCGTAGGCTATGACTTTTTCCCTTTGCATCAAAACTGCCCCAACCCTTATGTGAAGAGGCATCATAGTAAACCACAAGTTTTCACTACTCGGTAAAGCCAAAATCGATGACTACCAATTTCTGGCCTTCACCAGTTGAAATGCAGCTTATTCCTTTTCCACTCCCAATTAAACTCACTCTCCTTTTGATCAACTTCGGCAAAAGTTGGCAATTTTGAGAACCTTCGAAAAATCGTCGGTGATAGCCGACAAACCTAGACATTAAAAATGAATTTCTAATAGGTGGTCTTGGGTGACACCCAATCCCATGATTGACTCAATCTTAGCAAGGTCCACGTGAATACCTTCATTATCAATCATGGTGACCAAGAAACCTGTACCATTGAAAGGCTAAAATTCACATTAGAAAACTTGGCGGCAATTCTTCCTTTCTTAATTAATCTCAAAATTAACTTAAGGTGCTCTTCATGCTCCTTCTTATTCTTGGAGTAGATCAAAATGTCATCAATGAAGACTATCACAAATTTATCCAGATATGGTTGTACACCCGATTCATAAATCCAGAATACGCCCACGTGCGTTGATCAGTCCCGAATGGCATCACTTGAAACTCGTAGTGGACCGTAGCGTGTTTAAAACCCATCTTTTGAAGTCTTTCCCTCCCGAACTCTGAGTTGGTGATAACCAGATCTCAAGTCGATCTTAGAGTAGACTCTTAACCCTTGCAACTGATCAAACAAGTCGTCGATCTTGGAAGTGGGATTGCGTTCTTCACAATAATTTTTTTAGTTTGAGTAGTCGATACACATCTGAAAAGATCTGTCTTTCTTCTTAACAAACAAAACCAGAGCTCCCCAGGGTGAGGAACTGGGTCTTATAAATCCTTTGTCAGAAAGTTCTTACAGTTGAGCAGACAATTCTTGCAGTTTCGTCGGTGCTAATCTATACGGGGCTCGTGCTACAGGTGCAACACCAGGGACTAAGTCAATTTGGAAATCAAATTATCGCGTCGGTGGTAATCCAGGCAAGTCTTCTGGAAAGACTTTCGGAAAATCCTGTACAGTCGGCACGTCTTCAAGTCGCTTCTCCTCTGACTTGTCTTCGGTCTCCTTTTCCATAACTTATGCCAGAAAAATTAGGCAACCCTTCTTAATATACTTTTGAATTTTTGTGCACGATATAATGCTCAACTTTGACTTCTTTCCTTCGCCACTTCTATCACCTTAGACTATCAGTACTTCATCTCCATAGGGAATACGTACAATCTTTTCATCACCAATGATCACCGCAGATGATTCGCCAACCAATCCATGTCGATGATGACAACGAAACTACCAGTTTCCTATGGTCATTAATATCAATATTTGAATGGGTGACCTAACATCCAACTACAGCCCTAAGCACAGTATTGGTTTTTCAGCAATTCTAAGTCGTTGGAATTCAACAGCATAGCTAACTCTAGTGTAGAGAGGATGGCATCATAAAGGCACTAAAGGTAGACGACACAAAACTCCTATCGGCACCCGAATCAAATAACATAGAATCATAACGGTTGTTGAGAAGAAATGTACCCGAGACAATGTTGGAATCCGAGTAAGCATCTCCTCCTCCTCCTAGTACATATGCTTTCCCTCTTGCTTCGTTGTCCGTAGTTTCCACTCATCTAACTTTTCATCTTTGGTGGCATATTCACTCCAAGTGTCGCCTGCCTCCCATACTCATAACAAGTACTCACCTTCTGATTCGTGCTTATGGGGCTCCTCGAGTAGTTTGTAGCAACTGCAGATATATATCTCCTTTCTGTGTGCCTAACTTCTTACATTTACTACATCTCATAGTACACTGCCCCCTCATGATAAACGTTACACTTTTTCCAGTAAGGCCAAGACTATCATAATCCCCTATCTTATCATTGTACATAGCCGTGTAGCTCATGCCACAATCTTCCAAACAATATTGTATCACTTATAAGGGAGGTTGTAATATACAATTGTCTTCTGGTTGAAATCATTGATTCTTTAATTCCCCTCGATGAACACTTAGCTACTTTTCGAGGTAATTAGTCGAGGGGGATCGAGATTCTTAGTTTTCTAAGTGCTTACTTATAGCATTGCGTGAGGACACGGCAATATCTTAGTATGGGGGATTTTGGTATGTGTTTAATTACACATACCTTTGACCACTAAAACCAGACTTAAATGACTAAAAACGTACCAAAAATACATTGTATTTGTATGTTTTGCATTTGTTTTATGCAGGTAATGGATATCCAAGAAAAGGACAAAAATCAAAGCCAAATCGACAAAACCGAGCACGAGAACGGAAAGACCGTGAGAAGTCAACAAAAGTCAAAAAGTCAAAGTCAACCCCGGGATGAGGCATTGGAAAGAGCATCGAAAACCAAACCCGAAAACCTAAATTGCCAAAAGTGGGCCCACCCGTACCCACCTAGTGGGCCCGGGACAGCCCACTTATACTTTATAAGCCTTAAAGCATAAATAAAAGCCCAAGTCTAATTTTTATACACCCGGCCCAACAATGAGCCCAACACCACACCCTTATAACCCCGTTAATCCTCTACCCTCTTTTAAACTTAACCCCGTTAGTCCTTAAAAGGACTAACGGTGCAAACCCAACCCAAACTCCATGGACCAAAGATGCACCAAACAAGGACTTTCCCTGCAATACACTTATACACTTTCAGGGACCATTCTTGCCCATTTCCCAAACTTTCAAAAACAGCGGGAACAACTGTACATCTTTTTGGTTACCCTGTCTCCACTACCCGCCAAATAACAAACCAACACTATTCCCCTTTCTTCTCCACTTTGTCTACACACCCCACACCTTATTCCACCAATTGCCACCTTGGTAATCCTTTGCATCCCTATTCGTCAAAGAGAACAAGACAAAGATTTAAGGGCTATGATCATTTGGCTTGGAGGACACTCAAATTTGATGGCTATGATTGCTTTGTGACCTCTGCAAGAGCTCTCACAAAGAAAGCACACAATAAAAACAACTGCAAGAGCTCTCACAAAGAAAGCACACCTCTTAGAATCTTTATTCGATTAGTATAAATAGGCTCATTTGTAACCCTTTGGGCATCTAGTTTTTTTAGTACTTTTCAGCTTATAATTTAAGTTTTTCAGCTTATTATAATGTTTTCTTAAAAGCCTTGTAATGATTTTAAGTGTAATGAAAGATTGAAGTTTTTATGTTTTACCCCGTTTTTAAGTTAAAGTGTTTGATTGTTTAAAACTGTTTTATAAGGTCTCAAAAGCTTTTTTTATAACCTTCTTAAACTGTTACTTAAGTCTTACAAAACTTTTTCATAGTTTGTAAGGTCTAAGTTTATTTTACCAAAAATCACTCAAAAAGCTTTTTGGATGATAAACCGGATTTGGATGGGCTTATGGACACTACTAGCTTATCTTTGATAAGCTAGAGCTAGTAGATAAGCTCTTTTGATCTCATTTGCCCTGTTTTGAGCAAGGGACTTTGTAAGTTTCATTTTTCCATTTTTAGCTTATTTACTATTCAACTGCTTATTTGTGCTTATTATCTGCTTATATTTGCTTATTTGTGTTTACTTATGATGTTTAATGCTTATTATGCTTGTTTTATAGTTTAGAAACCATTTGTTTGAGTTTTCATATAATTTGTCTTAAAATAGCTTATAAACTAGCACAATCTGTTTTAGCTTATTTGATTGCTTATTGGTTGTTTAAATATGCTTAATATTGCTTATTATGCTTGTTAGATATCTGGTCTTAAGGGGTTGTTCATTAAAGATTTAAGTTTTCAAGTTAAAAAAGCATTTAAGAGTTTAAAAGGGTGTTTGGTTTAACTAATTTTGAATGTCAAAATGGGTCAAAATGAGTTTTTACTCTTGGATCAGTTTAGTTTAGCTTAAATTAGTCCAAAAATTTAGTTTGTTTAAGTTTTTAAGTGTTAAATCACATTTTTAAGGTTTTAAGAATTTGTGGTTTGGATCTGTTAGGTTAAAGCTTATTTTATTGGCTTATTTGATTGTGCTTTTGCTTATTGAGATTTTGTGATGTTTTTGAGTTTGTCTAAGTGCTAAAACAGGTTAGGAACAAAGGTCATATGCCTGCATTTGTTAGTTTTGTGTTTTGCCAAAACTGTCAAATATTGCTAAGTGTTGAAAAAATTTGAGAAAATGCTTTTTCATTTGCTTTTTGTGGCTTATTGTGAATTTCAAAATGCTTTTTGATTCTTGTTCTTTGAGGTCAAATCTTAATCTGTTTATAGGTTATATAGTCATAAGGATCTGTTTGTTTGCTTATTTTTAAGCTTAAAATTGGTGTTTTGTTAAGATTGCAAAAGTTTGCAAAATTTTGTCTAAGTGTTGAATCTGTGTGAGATACCCTTTTCATGAAGCTTTTTAAGTGCTTATCTGAATTTCAAACTACTTTTTTATTGTTTCTTATTATAGCTTTTTGGCCAATCTTTTTAGTGGTATAAGCCACTAAGCCATAGGGATCTTTTTTCTAGCTTATTTTTAAGCTAGAAAAGTCCCTCTTGGCCTTTTTGCTTATCAGTTTTGGCCAAAAAGTTATTTGCTTATTTAGGCTTATTAGCTTATTGCTTTTGCTTATTCTAGGTTTAGTTTAGGTTATTAGGTTAGTTTAAGCCCAATTTAGCTTATTTCTTTCAGTTTAGAGCTTATTTTAGCTTATTTGCCTTGTAGCTTAAAATCTTTAAGTTTCATAGCTTTTTGATTAAACTGCCATTCTAGCTTATTGTAGTTGCTTATTTGTGTTCTTAAGTGCTTTTTAGATATGCCCCTTTATATGTCTTAGCTTAATTCTCTTTTGGGTTTGCTTATTAGGCTTAAATTAGCTAAACAGTTAGCATTTTAGACTTAGTGAAGTTTAGGCTTATTCTGTCACTTTCTTAGCTTATTTTAGTGCTTATTCGTGGGTTATAAAAAAAAGTGTTTTTGTAAAAAGTGCTTATTTTTAATCCCTCTAAAAAGTGGTAAAAATGGCTTTTAAAAAATATTTGGGAATTGGGGGAAGTCCCAGGTGAGCAAGGCTCGAACCCGGTACCTCACCTCTATTCACCAAACATTTTACACAACACACGCACTACCAACTCGCCCTTGGGTCTTTTTCGGTTTTTGTTTGCAAAATCTATTACTTATACACATTTTGAGCTCTTTTGTATAATAAGCTGTTTTAGCTTATTTCATAGCTTATTTGATAAGCTGTTTTCACCAGCTTATTTTTATTAGATTCCTCCTTATTCAATACACTTTTGCTAATTTTTTTAGATTTTTATTAAATAGTTTAGTATTTTTAAACATTTAATTTCATTTAAATCGTTTTTAATTCATAAAAAATTATGAAAAAGTCAAAAATATAATTCTTTTTTAGAAAATTTCCTTTTAACATTTAGAACCTAGGAAAATTAGATTTGCGTTCGAAAGGTTAAAATTGCAAAATTTGTTTTTTTAAAGAACGGGATTGAATCCCGTTCACTTTTTTAGTGTTTTTAAGCCTTAGTCACTTCCGTTTTTGGTCTAGTTTTATTTGTTCTAGCATTTTAGTCAATTAAGACTCATAAAAACCAAAAAGATCATTTTAGGACTTAATTTTGATAATTTAGGGTTTTTAGGTCCCGTTTAGGATTCTCGTTTTGCGTTTTTTGTTAAAATTTGTCTTACCTTAATTGTTTTTAAGTTTTTGCCTTAATTTTCC
>BQNB010136422.1:0-10616 GCA_026074375.1 Tanacetum coccineum
TGACCATGTTATGCTAGACTTATGTTATACGTCTTCAGCAAGTAAGCTCATAATCGTATAAATAGATCAGGCCATACTATACGGTTACATGTCCCCCAGTCTAGTATGTTGACTGCGTGTAGCACTTGTCGTGCGCGGGGAATATTTCTAGACTCAAGTTCTTTAGACCGTGCTAATTGTGCATACAATAGGCCGTACCCATATACATATGTTTGGTGATGGAGCTCATATGCTTGGTTTCCCGTGTCAGAATGGTAAGGACCCCGTAAGAAGAATATTTTTTCTATAGTCGGGGTAACACTAGCATTGGCCAGGTACCATTCTTGTTCATCTCTTAAGAGAGGATGATAAGAATTCATAAGAGTGGAGATGATCTCCATATATTGCGCGGATATTTCATCCGTCTTGCGCGGACGTGTTGTCCGTCTTGCGTGGACGCGTTGTCCGTCTTTAAAAGGGGTGGACGTTTTCGTCCGGTTTTAAGAGTACGGATGTTTTCGTCCGTCTTTAAGAGTGGTGGACGTTGTCGTCCGTCTTGCGCAGATATGTCATCCGTCTTGCGCAGACGTGTTGTCCGTCATGCGCGGATATGTTATCCGTCATGCGCGGATATGTTATCCGTCATGCGCGGATATGTCCGGATATGGTATCCGTCTTAGTATTTATGCGAATACAAGATATATCTTGTGTGCGCGTGTATGGGTTGACATTACAATTACATGCGGCATGTTATCCTTCATGCGCCGGATATGTCATACTCTTATATTATGCAATAAACAAGATTATATCTTGTGTGCGCGTGTATGGGTTGACATTACAAATACATGCGGCGTACCGCAATACCATATCTAGAAGTCAATTGTTTTAACTCCGAAGTTGTTAAACATGCACGGTGTGCGTTACTGCGCGCCTGTCGTGAGACGCGCGTAGACTTACTCCAACGTCTTGAGAGAAAGGTGTTTAACAAGGATACGTGATCCGATGTTGATGGGTTTGCAACCCTCTTACTCAACGAGCTAATTAGTAGGTTCACTCAATCCTTTTCTCCTCGTGGGAGTTATAGGTGCATGCACGCCACGTAGGCAAGAGTTACCACGTAGGTAAATTGTATGTGTTACCGCGTAGGTAAAGTATATAAGTTATGTAAACTTAATCATATTTAAAAAACACATAATTTATAAGAAATATATGAATGGGCCGCGGAGCTAGCTAGGCACCGCGATATTGTATTAATACTTGCAAGTTTTTTATTTAAAGAAAGGAACATTCCAAACATAAAAAATACATGAACATTTAAAGGGCGCTTACTAATAGCGAGGAGTCCATGCGTAGGCCGTGGCCTGTTAAAGGTGGCACCGCTTGAGGTTGTAGATGTTCCCTGTGCGGGGTAGTTCCCGCGCGTCTTGATGCGGATATATAATCCGTCAATCCGTCTTTTGGAGAGGACCTAAAATATGAATAAGATAGGCGCGACAAGATATTTCGGACGTACCAAAAGTATAAATAAGATAAGCGCGACGAGATGAGCGCGACATAATATGGCTAAAATCTTTTTATTTAAAAGAAACAATATTGGTAATATCTTGTTACCAATTTAAAAAAAAGATATGTAATCTTTATTTCATGGAAAAAATAGTGGTAATATCCTGTTACCAATTGAAAAAGATATGTAAAAAATCCTTTATACCAAGATATTTGGGAGAATCTCATTGAAGTTTATTGTTTTGGTAAAACAATTTGTTACACCTAATAGAATGTGCAGTATGTAAAAGACAAAAATGTTTATGTTATTGATTTGTTGGGCGCGACATAATTTGTTGGGCGCGACATAATTTGTTGGGAATCTCCACTGAGGGGAAAATTTACCTTTTTGAATAGTCAGTTTATCATCAGTTAAAACATATCCCATCAGTGAAAGTTGAGCAAAAATTTTAGTAGTTGGCAAAACACTAATACTATCTACATCTGCTAATTGGAGATGTCTCCTAACAGATGCTTCAGTAATAGTGAATTCTTTTCCATCAACTGTAGCAATAATTTCTTGTTCTCTATTATCAACTGTTCTGTTAGTAGCAGTCTGTCAGAACTTTTCTATTAGAGAAACATAGATAGTAGGATTCTTAGTAAGAGCAAACCTTATATGACTTTCATTTAGAAAATCTACTATCTCTTGGAATCCTTCACTCCCAGTTGGTTTCTTTAGATAAGCAACCATGTTGTATTTATCGCAGAGTTCCAAATTTGCCATTAGTGATTGAGTTATGATAAGGGTTTTGGGTTTATGTTCGTTAATGAGAGTAGGAGAGTTTGGAAAAGTTAATTGAGATTTTATAGAAAGCACTTAAGGGTTTTGATTGGACCGACTGAATAAAATGGATTCTTTATCTTTAAGAAAGCTTATAAGTGAAAGAAAGATCAAGAATTATCCAAATTATAGACCCCTATAAGTGAAATATTTGGCAGAAATATCTCAACGGCTATATTTAATTGCCAAAAATCTGTTATACCCAAAACAGTATTAACGGTAGCCTAACAGTACTAATTTTAGTCTAACAGTACTAAGTAATGCTCAGCAGTACTAAGTTTGGACTAACAATACTAAGTAGTTCCCATCAGTACTAAGAAATGCCTAGCAGTATTAACTTTTGAGGGACTAGTTTTAACCTCAATTCCATTCCAAAAGGCATTTCCATCATCAATTTGATTGCCACAAGCTCTCTTTATGTTTTTAAGCTCACTATATTTCTCAATTCTTTTGCTTACTGAATCACTCTGTTTGTTTTTATGTTACAAATCTCTCTATTCTTTTGAGCTCACACTTTCTCTCTGTCTGTTTTTGTTTTCTCTCAATTCTTACAATATTTATTATAACAGCAGCAGTAATTATACATACCACTACTAACTTGAATTTCATCATCAGCTGTTGTTCCATCTCATGTCAAGCATAATCTACTACATCTTAACACTTATTAACCTCCCCTCAATCAATGCTTCAGGGGTTAAGCATTCAAATACTAGCAGTTAGATATTGAAATCTGCCAACATCAAATGCTTTTGTGAGCAAGTATGCAACATTGTGATTTGTATGTATCTTAATCACTTGTATGAGCCTCTTCTCATAAGAATCTCTGATGAAATGGTGCCTTATTTTAATGTGCTTGGTTTTAGACTTGTAAATTATGCTAGATATTATACAAGATAATAAAAATCACCAACTAGCACCTTTCCCCCCTATATTTCATGGCTATGTTGTCCAAGGGGACATATAGTCACTACATTCTAAACCATTTGGAAAATTTTTACAAACCTTTCAATTAAAAACCAAAAGACCTTTTAGCTAGTTTGACCAAGAGTCCTTCCTAAAACCCTCCCAATGGTTCCCTTGAGAACACTTGCAGCTTAGTCTTGACCAAAGACTCCTTAAAACCCTCCTAATGTTCTTTGACTATTTCTACATACTAAATAAAGGCTTTGTACTAGTAATTCAAACACATACACATATCAATTTCCATTTGTGAAAAACAACATGAACAACCTCTCCTTTGCTCCTTTAGGGCCACTGCTCACCAAGAACAACATCCCAAAATCCATAACCAAATTTTAACTTATCATATTTTCACACAATTCTACTACATATCTAAGAATCCTTAGGTGTTTACAAGGCTGGATAACCATTTACAAGTATTTACCAAGAAAGGAAGCTATGTTTTTCTTGGTTGTATAAACTTGGATATATAATCTAAAACAACGTTTAGATTATGTGTTGGTTACCACACTACATCACACTAAGGTTATCTAACACTCTAATCTTTTTATAATTTTGTTTATATGTATATTACGTTCTATATAAATCACCATTATGTTACTTTTAAACATGTAAAACATATTTCTGCTTGTGATTATAACTTTGTACATCTATTCATGTGTTATGTGGTTGAATATTATTATTGGACTATAGACCCATAAGATTGTAAGACATGTGATAATAAATGTTATAATGGACTAGTAACAAAGTGGTTAAACTAAAAAGTTATAAAAACTAGTTTTAAACATATTTTTCTAAAAATATTCAAAAGTTGCTATTTTTACTTCGAAAAAATAAACCATCATTTATAATTTTTTATAAAAGACTACATGTCATGACGATTCAAAATGATAAGAAACTCGAAAAAAAAAACCATTTATAAACGAAAAAGAATACGACGATCACAAGATTTTACGTTAAATATATATCTTTTATAAAACTAATTTTTTATAAAATTACTATTCAAACCAACAGAAACTTAATTTTTAAAACATCATTTAATGTATGATAAAACATTCAAATACATAAGTACTCAAAGAATCGCAAAAAACGGAGTTAAAAACGATTAATTTACGACATTTACGATAAATAAAACTAAAAAAATAACTTTATAACTGTTGTGAAACATTAAAAAGTCCTGTTTACACAGTAGGTCCAAAATATAAAATGTCCTATTTTGATACAACGGTCTTCTAATACGAAAGCGTGAACATAAGAAACGTAAGAAACAAGGCTTAAAACGAGAAAATTTACGCAGCTCTTCTATAACTTGTGCACTATTCCCTGAGATGAATATTGTTGTGTTCGTTTTTTTTATAGAATTTTTATGCGAACCTTTTTGAATCAACTTAAAAAATATTTATACTGTTTTAAAACTTTATGAATGTATTTAAACAAAGGCGATTAAACTATTAACGCGATTAATAAACAGAGTTTCAAAACATGATTATTATTTATCAAATGCGATTAAAACATTATTTCACAAACACAATATTAGAGGTGATAGTAGCAATAATAAATTATATGTGATTTTTAGTTAATCAAGTACTATAGTACTAGGGAGTTCATAATGAGCCTCTACGGGGAGGCATATTTCGACGAGTTGTTGGATTAACTATATAAAGTGTCCTAGCTCCTCATACGTCACTAATCTACATGACCTCATAATTATGATAGCCCGAACGATAGTATGATGAGCTATACGACCTGTAAAATAATCAGTGTTTTTAGTACTTATACGACCAATATAGGATTAGGTTGCATTCGATTCGTAAGCCGTGACGGCATTTTCTATTGTGAATACTTGTTGATTACCATTAACTCAAGGTGATTTGTAGCCCCTTTTCTAGCTACTTGCTTATTAAATACGGGGGAGATACATGCTATATTCTTTGAGACACAGTGTTTCAAAACTGTATGCAATTTCCTGATTACATTATTGCCTAAGTTACCGGTATAGTCAGTTAATTTCCCTTTTTTATCATGAACCGTTAATTACCTGCTGGGTATACGCTAGTGTTATGGATAGATCTATCGGGACTATAGAACAACCCCTTCTGGGCTTGTGGTTTCTAGTTGACCATGTTTACTCATTTAACATTTGAAGAAAATTCATAAGGATGTTTGGCACATCTGTATGGAGCAAAATTCGTAGGATGTTTTTGTAACATCAGTATCCGTTTGGGGCACAAAACCTTCGAGTACTTGGTTTGATTACAGTTTATTACGTTAAGGTTTGGTGTCATGAGCTTAGGGCAATAATACATGTTTTAGACTATTAAATGTGTTTCATAGTCTACTATTACTTCAGTCTTGTGGTCCACGCTATTTCCTGATAAACCTATGAATTCACTCAACAATTTTGGTTGACTTTTAAAGGCATGTTTTTTATCTTCCCCCCATGTCTGAGGCAAAGCTTGGATGGGAGCCGTGACGGATATCTATTAAGGGATTTTTTCCTGATTTCTTTAAATCAATGAAACTTTTGTCTTAATAAAATCTAATGCTTTTTATCAAAACTAGGACCTAACGTGAAAATCTGATTCTTTTGGTAAAGACATTGAATGAATCTTATTTTTAACGTCCATTTAAGGTCGTTTTTTATATCTTGATTTTTGTACTTTGACGTAGCACCCCATTGTTACCTTTCCGCTGCGACCTGATTTTGGGGGTGTTATAGATTCTTACAAGCTATCTTTCTGTTTTTGAACTCACTATATCTCTCATTTCTTTTGCTCACTGAATCACTCTATCTATTTTTATTGCACAAAACTCTCTATTCTTTTGAGCTCACACTTTTCTCTCTATCTGTTTTATTTTTCCCTCTCAATTATTTAAGCTCACTTTTTCTCTATTGTCTATTTTATTTTCTCGTCAAAATCTCACAATGTTTATTATAACAGCAATATTAATTATGCATACCAGTAGTAAGTTAGACCAACAGTACTAACTTGAATTTCATCATCAGCTGTTGTTCCATCTCATGTCAAGCATAATCCACTGCATCTTGACACTTATTAACCTCCCCTCAATCAATGCTTTAGGGGTTAAGCATTCCAATACTGGCAGTTAGATATTGAAATCTGCCAACATCAAATGCTTTTGTGAGCAAGTCTGCAACATTGTGATCTGTATGTAATCCTTAACACTTGAGTGACCTCTTCTCGATATGATTCTCTTATGAAATGGGTGCCATTATTTCAATGTGCTTGGTTTTAGAATGAAACACTGGATTCTTCACAATACAAATGGTTGCTTCTCATATCAATGAAAATCATGTGTTTCATGAAATGAACCCATAATCAAGCATCTGATTTTGGATCCACAACACCTGTCCATAGCAATTTGCAGCAGCAACATACTCTGCTTCAGTAGTGGAGTTGGGAACTATAGTTTGCTTTTTACATTTCTATGAAATCAACCTTTTTCTAAGAAATTGACAACCTTCTGTTATGGATTTTCTGTCAAGGCTAGCTCCAACTTAATAACTATCAAAAAAAGGTTCCAAGTCAAATGGTGAATCTCTAGGATACCAAAGGCCCAATTTAGGCTGACCTTTCAAGTATCTAAAGATCCTCTTCACTGCATGAAGATGTAAGACTTTAGGAGTAACTTGGAACCTTACGAAGCAACATCTTTTCCTTAAACCATTCAGAATTCTTTGGCCTCTTTGGTTGAGCACATTGTCTTGCCATATGACCCTTACCCATATAGTTGTAACAATGAATAACCTTTGTCTGATTGACTGTAGTAGTTCCCCTATTTATGTTACCCTCTGTTCCAATAGCTTTACCCTTTCCTCTACCACCTACATAAACATGAGTCTGTCTCCCCTAAACATTCTGTACTGTGACCCTGCCATCTTGAATAGTGGCTTGGTTCCTTGTATTAGAAGATGTATTGAGTTGGTTAAGGAAACACTGATGGTGATTGTCGTTGAACAATAGGTGGTTCATATGAATGTTGTTGATGAACCACTGGTGCTTAATGAACCATTGGTTCTTGATGAAAAACTAGTGTTGATTATGATTGTTGATGAACTAGTTCTTCATATGGTTGTGGTTATGGAAGAGATGTGTAAAATTACTAAGGAACTAGTGAAAGCTGTTGGTGATACTATGATGAATTGTATTAAGGTTGATGATTGTTGTAGTATGGAGGTGTATTGTAGGAATTAGCAACCAAGGCAAGAGGATCTAGAAATCTTTCCTGCATCATCCGTACTGTATTAACATGAACCTCATGTTGCCCGAGCTACGCATATAGCTGATGAAAACTTGATTCTTACATATCTTTCGCTAATTTGACATCAGTCACAAACATGCTCCATTCTGGTTGAAGGTTATTGGTATGTGCTTAAATACACATACCTTTTGCCTAATAAAATGACCCTAAATGACCTAAAACAGATGAAAAATACAGTGTATATGTGTGTTTTGGTTATTGTATTGTGTAGGTAACGGATATCCGTAAAAGGACAAAAAACGAAGCAAAAAGAACAAAACCGGGCACGAGATTGAAATAGTACGTGAAAAATCAAAGCCGAAGGCATACTCAATTTTAATGGGCCAACCCATACCCATTTAATGGGCCGGGCCAGCCCATTAACTTTGTATCTTTATAAACACTAATCCTTTTATAAGTACTAAATCCAAGTCCATTAATCCTATCCCAAATACCTAGTCAACCCCATGTTATAAACACCAAGTCAAAAACACTATATATCATTTTCCCATTTCCCTCCTCGTTTTTACAGAGCACCACACACACACCAGGGTAAATCCCTTCATTCACTCACTCCCTCACCTTCTAGAAGGACACTTTACACAACCTATCACATCAAACTTTCCAGGTTGGCAATCCCAAGGCCAATGATTGGGTAATAATACGTGGAAGAAAATCAAGGGCTAAGATTAATGATTGAGAGGCGGTTTGGAATGGATAGCTTGGATTAAAGATGGGGACGCTCCTCTTATTGCTAGAACATTCCCTCAGTAGCTATAAATAGCAGAGCAGATTACACAGTAGAAATCATCTAGTGTAGGGTTAGCTTAGGAGTAGTATAGTCTAGCTTATTTACAGCTTATTTGTCATTTACTTTAATGCAATTTCCTTTTAAACCTTGTACTCAGTTTATGATTAATAAAATTTAAGTTTTCATTTAAATTATGCCTTAATTCTATTTTAATCATGTTTTAAAGTTATTTTGACATAAGCTAATAAGCTCTCTAAGTCCTAATAAGCTAGTCCAATTCAATTAGCTTTCTAAAAGCTAAACTGAATTTGGTGTTCACCAAAATTTACTCAAATCAAATTTACTTGAATAAGCCAATGGGAAGATAAGCCAGATTTGGATGGGCTTATAGGGCTTATTCTTAGCTTATCTTATAAACTAGCTTGTTGACTTAAGCTCTTTAGAGCATGTTTGATCCTTGTTTGAGCTAGGATCAAGGTATGTTCTCTTTTTACTCTATTGCACTTAATTTCCATACCAGCTTATTGCACTGCTTATTTTTTTCTTTCTGCTGCTTATTATTTTTTATTGGGTCTCATTTATACTTTTTAGATGTAGTTTTCAGCTTTCAAGTCATTTTGCATGTGTTTTCTTAAAAACTGCCATTTATTGCTTTAAACTGCTTATGCTAGTTTGCTTATTTCCTGTGCTTATTTCTGTGTTTTTAATGCTTAATTATCCTGATTTCAGCTTATGCTTAATCTGTTTTTACTTTACAAAGGTTTTCAAAATCTGTTTTAGCTTAAAAAGTGATATCTAAATTTTAAAGGGGTGTTTGGGTCAAGAACTTTTTAATATGGGAATTTGAGTTGATGTTGTTTTCAAAGAACAATCATCTTCCATAAGCTGTTATAAGGTCTTAATGCAAGTTTTTATAAGTTCAAATTAGTTAGTGTTAAGTTTTAAAGTTAGTTTAGCAAATTCTAAAAATCTGCTAGTAATAAGTTTTCTAAATTTGCTTATATGCTGAATTCTTTGAAAATCCATTTAAGTTGTCATTTTAGTGCTTAATAAGAATTACAAATGCATCATTGTTAACTTGTTTTGAAGCAATACTCCTAGGAAAAATCTTTTTTATAAAAAACAGTTGAGTAGGATGGTATTTAGTTTAAGTAAAATGGCCAAATATGCAGATTAAATAAAGCTTTATTTTAGCATATCTTTGATTAATTGTTATTGATCTTAGCTTATTATAGTCTTAGCTAAATCTGTTTCAAGATTTTAGAGTATCAATCTTGCTTTTAAGACTTAATTTTAAGCTACAAATGGTCATCTATTCTAAAAAAAGCCAAAAACAAGTTATAATATGTCATTTTTATTCTATCTATTTTAGCTTATTTCTTCTTCTAGTTTGCTTATTTTTAGCTTATCTGTGTTAAATGTATCTAGGTTTTTAGCTGTTTTCAGGTTTCAACTTATTCAATTTGCTTATTTGTCCTATAGCCTTGCTTAAAAGTTTAGTCTAAATGCCCTTTAAGCCTTCTTTTTAGCCTGCTGTCTTAATGTCTTTTTAGTGCCTTCAGCTTATTTCTAGGATTTATTGCTTATTAAGTTTAGGTTTATGTTTGTTTTAAGCTTATTCAGTTTGCTTTAGCTTTTTAAGTCCAAAAGCTAAGCAAGTTTTAGTTATTTAGTCAAGTGAGCTTTTTAGCTTTTCTGAGCTTTTCATTGCTTATTTCTGTGCTTATTTAAGGTTTTCAGAAAAAGTCATTTCATAAAAGTTTCTTATTTTCATGTTTAAGGGCTTTTTCAAAAATCAAAATCGCAAATAAAAATGGTAGGGCGTTTGCCGTAGTGGGAGGACTTGAACTCAAGACCTCAACCTTAACAGCAAACACCCTTACCACTGCGCCTTTGGGTCTTTTCCGTTAGACCTTGGGGCAGTTTGGTATTTAAGGGTATTTGTTGTTTTAAGCTTTAAGCCCTTTAAGACTTATTTACAGCTTATTAAGATAAGCTGTGTGGCTTATTTTATTTTTCCTAGGATTAGAATTATTTTAAGTACTTTTAGTAAATTTTTCAGAATTTTCCAATTTAGTTTAGTATTTTTAATAATATTTTTAGGTTCAATTAGTTTTTAATTCATAATAAATGAAATAAATATAAAAAAAATATAATTTTTTTTTCTAAAATTATTTTTAATCATTTAGGATTTTTAGAAATTAAATTTGAGTTCATAGGGTTAAAATTTGATTTACTTGCTTAAATGTCGCTTTTTTTTTAAATTCCCGTTAACGTTTTTCGTGCTTAATCTTTAAATGCTTTAATTGTTTACTTGTCTTTATGTGTTTTTGCATT
>BQNB010136423.1:0-18003 GCA_026074375.1 Tanacetum coccineum
ATCCTTTCAAGGATCTCAAATGGTCCTACATATCTTGGTGCTAACTTACTCTTCTTTCCAAAATTAACTACGCCCTTTCAAGGCGTCACCTTTAACAATACGCGATCTCCTACCTCAAACTCTAACGGCTTACGCCCACAATCAACATAGCTCTTTTGACGATCTCTCGCTGCTTTGAGATTTTCCTTTATCAATATCACCTTATCTGTCGTTTCTTGCACAAATTCAGGTCCAATCAAACTACTTTCTCCAATCTCTGCCCATAGAACAGGCGATTTACATTTCCTACCATACAAAGCTTCAAACGGTGCACACCGAATGCTTAATTGATAACTACCACTAAAATCGATATCACATGCCCTTATTATATCCTCCAAAGTCTGAATCATACGTTCACTTTGTCCATCCGCTTGAGGATGCTAAGTAGTACCCAAATCTAATCGCGTCTCTAACACCTTCTGCATCGTCTACCAAAACCACAAGGTAAGTCATCCATCTCAATCTGAGTTGATCATCACTAGAATTCCATTCCTTGCTATTATCTCATCAATATAAATCCTTGCCAACTTCACATCTTGAAATCTTCTTGTATAGCTAGAAAATGAGCTAACTTGGTCAGTCTATCGACCATTACCCAAAATTACATTGCAGCCTTCACCTCTTAAATGAATCCTACATTTGCTAACATAGGTAGCTATATCCTTTTCTACACATGGCTACCAATACATACCTCCAAGGTTATAGTACGTCTTATCCGCTCCCAGATGTACCAAGTACCTTGATGCATGGGCCTCATCCATTACACTTCCCACTAATAAAACCCAAATTCGATCCATAAAGTACAAACTCTTGTCTCCTTTTCTTTCCATCTGTTGATCTAAACCATGTAGCCTTTCTGCGAGTATATTCTCTTGCTTGAGCGCCTCACTTTGGGCTGCCAGTATCTTTCCTCTAACTCGTCTTAATTTCAATCTCTCCTTTCTACTCAACGCGTCACCCACTACATTCGCTTTATTGGAGTATCACATAAATCATTCTTCAAAGTCTGAAAAGCCTCTTCTTGTTCTACGCTCCACGCATACTTATGATTCCTCTCAGTTAGGAAAGTAAGAGAGTTCAACAATCTAAAAAAAATTCGCGATGAACGTCGGTAGTAACCTGCCAATCCTAAGAATAATCATCCAATTCCTCACTGCCTCACTCTTACTCGGGTCCACGTGATTACGTTATGGTTGACCACGTAACCGAGAAAATGCACTTCTTCCAACCAAAACTCACACTTAGAAAACTTAGCATACAGCTTCTGCTTCCTCCGTGACTCCAACACTAACTTCAATTGAACTTCATGTTCCTCTTTCGACTTTGAGTAGGCCAGAATGTCATCAATGAATACGATGACAACCGTTGGTGCATTGGTTAACCCAAAGGCATAACCGTAGACTCAAAATCGTTTTCTAGTTCGAAATGTGGTCTTTGGAATTTGGGGGGGGGACATCTCATGCACTCGTAGTTGTTGATAACGACGAAAATCTATCTTTAAGAAAGGACACTCTCCTCGTAACTGATCAAACAAGTCCTTAATCCTAGGGAGTGGATAACGGTTTTTAACAGTTAATTTGTTCAACTCCCTATAGTCAATACACATACGAAAATATCCATCTTTCTTCTTTACGAATAACACCGGTACTCCCCACGGAAAATGACTAGGTCATATGAAACCCTTGTCTTCCAACTCTTGAAGTTGTTCAGACAATTCTTGCATTTCTGAGGGTGCTAGACAATATGGAGACTTCGCGACCGTCGTCGCTCCATGAACCAAATCTATGCGGAACTCAACTTGTCATCGTGGTGGTCATCGATAAATCTTCCAGAAACACATCAGTAAAATCGCGCACCACGGGTACATCACTTATCCTAGGGGGGTTAATCTACCTTTGAGTTCATTAGGGCTTTGGCGGATCCCAAGTACGTTCCCTATAAAACTAAAAGTTTCTCATACACCTTACTATCGGTAGCCTAACCACAATTCCATGAATGCTATCACAAACTTCCTCTTAGACAAACAGTCTATTCCCACAATTACATCAAAGCTTCTACGACTCAACGGTATCAACGAACTCTAAGGGTCATGAACAATCGAATAGGATAACAAACGAATATCGAGTCAAAGGCTAGAATGCATATAGGAGATTTCACATATGCAAATAGACGTTGATCAAATGACATAAGAATCCTTTAAAAGAAAGGATACATATATGCACCGAGTGAAAACACGAACGGAAAAAAAATCAAAAGGTGTACCACGACAAAAGAACACATAAAAAAAAAAACATACGAAAGGTCAGAAATTCTTATACCAATTATTCGACTTTACTCGAAAAGACCAAATTAAATTAATGTTTTATTATAAATCACAATTTAAAATAAAGAAGTCACTTTAAGTATGAAAATCATTTTAAATAATAAATAAAATTGTCATAAATGTAATCTTTATAAAATTCATTTTGGTTGTCATAAAAATTTAGAAATGGTTATCTAATGGTGTATCGTACCCTTACCACATGTGGATCCTTTTAAAAAACTTTGCTTTTATATTAAACATAATAGTTATTTAACACACACACATTTTTCATATCTATTTGCATTAGGCCATTAAACATATTTCTATTACTAAGATCATTTTAAACACAGTTTTTCCCAAACACTAACACATACTTCAAAAGGGGCTTTTATAATTAGACTTCAATTATAAATATATGTTACTCAAACAAAGGGACATCATAATATTAAAAGGATCGTTAAAACACCGTACAGACTTTTCTAACACAGTTGTATTGTTTTAAAACGCAAAATGAAAATACCTGAAAACATATACTCAAATTAAAATCACGAACTCGTACAAGAAAACACTTATTGCAAGAGTTATAGATCCAAAAGATAAACGTAAGGTCTTATCGAAATAAGATCAAACAGATCAAACCTATAAAGCATAAGTACTAACACGTCGCCAAAGGGTTACAAAACTAAGGGATATATAACCTCACGGAAGTAATGATCACACTAATATGTTAGGAACATATTTGTGCTTAAAAGAACACGTTTGATACACATACGAGTAAATCAATGCATACTGAAAGAACTAACGCGAAAACGCGCCTATATCCGAAAATATTGATCCGAACAACAATTATACATCAAACGACGTCAAATAGGATGTATCGGGTATCCTTACAAACAAAGTACGTTGATAGGGATGCTAATCTTAGACTTAGTAAAATCCGAACAATCCAACACGAAGAAATATGAGCAATTCTTTAAATTGCATTACTACTGTATCCGCAATTACTAGATAGAAAAGAAATTACTATCTATACGGGACTAACTTAACATATCTTCAATTAAGGGTAAGTGATAATTATTCTACCCCATACCACCATTTATCATGAAAAAACATATCAATAAAAAAAACTTTTAACTACATCTTACAACCAAACACAATTAAATGCAATCATGGTCACAAGTCTAGTGTGTGATGCCTTTATAATTATGTTTGGCCACCATAATTATAAGTGCCTCCTTTCACACGTGTACTTATATGCTCCAAAGATTACCAAATCAGTCATAATTCACATATAAGCACATATACCACATTGCATATCTTAAACCACCCCAACTTAACACATAAAAGATGCTCCAATCCAAATAACTACGTACTTATATCAAAATAAAATCGAAACGACATAAAGGAACGAAAGTCTCGCAACGACTTCCAACTTTCGAATATATCCGAAAGATATACAAAAAAAAATTAAAAATAATCAATAACACTGACGAAGTAAAGGACGGATCAAACCTTTATGTTGGGCCTTGCTTGGGTTAGGACTTGTCATCCGCAAAGAATCACCCACTCTGCGGGTCCAACCTTACTACGAGCATACGATAAAAGATTTTTTTTTTTTTACACTATCCATTTCTCTTTTGGTTCCCAAGAGCTCTCTTATGGATCCTTATATGCTTAAGTCCAGTTGGGAAAATGGTTCCCCAATGAGACTTCTTATGGGTGGGGGAAAACATAGCTAAAATACTAAGAAAGTATACTGTATCATACTAAGATTAAGGTAGGAAATAACTATAATGACAACTTAAGTTAAAATACGAGATATATAAGGCTATGCAAAATAGATGGGATGCATAGCAGTTATAGCTTTAAATAACTGCAAGCCTATATGCTATCTACATGAGGCACCCTAGGTTATAGTCTAGCTTGTGTTATGATTATGTATGCCTTTGATGTCACACCATATTTGTAATACTTCTACCTTTTTGGGTCGGGGCGTTACACGTAACATCATGGGATATCATCACAACACAATGACGTCTATACAGAGAATTCTATATGAAATAAATAAGTAAAGCATAGACACAAAGTGTCATAACAATACCCATAAAACTAACCAAAATCCAAAAGGCGTATTTATTGATGAAACGAAAGTTCTCGCCAACATAAAGACATGCAACAATTATCCATAATCCAAACAATGCAAAATTCAAGACAATAAAGCAATAAACTTCATAACATCCTATAGTCTCTTTCTAGCCACTTCTCTCTATCTTATTCCCATGGTGCTCACCTGAAAATGATGCTTAAACGTCAACATAAAGTCGGTGAGAGTCATAGGTTTAGGACACACATAACAATCCTTTAAAACTAATTACTTTGATAAATAAAACATAGCATAGCAGGACATACAACGAACTATCATACAAGCCAACATGCAATCACATCAAACCATGTTGAGATGGTCACGCTCAACATCACAAACAAGGGAACGAAACGTGTCCCACGATCCACAAAAATGAGACGATCACGCTCACTATCAACAATCCACAACAATGAGACGGTCACGCTTACTAACAATCCACAGCAATGAGATGGTCATGCTCACTACTAACAATCCACAGCAATGAGACGGTCACACTCAAGCACAACAATCCATATCACATTAGCAAGTAGCACATAACATATAATAGTCTCGTATAGCCCATGCCTCATTTAAAACACATTATCACAGTAACTAAAACCATTTTCACCCCAAGAAAACATAAGAAAAAGGGGCTATGAAACTCACCTGATGCCTTAGCAAATCCCAAATCCTTTGCACAAAACTATTCAACAAAACAAACACGTGTTACACGCTACTAAGCCAAAAGCTTAAGCACGTGTAACAATCATATGATGGATGTCTAAGATGTTTAGTTGCCCTCATGGGTCACCCCGACACCATGCCCAACTTTAACCACTACATTACCAAGTTTCACTAGTTAGTCACAATTTGTTCAAAACTGCAGAATTTTAACGTAACTTAACGTACTCAAAACCCTTAACGCACACTAAAAAGTTTGGATCTAAAAGCCATACTTAGACTCTAAATCAGAAGCTCTACTTTGGGGAATTTCTAATAGACACATAGAACAAAACTCTTGTAGATGGGTAAGCTAAATTCGAATTTTAAGTGGGGGTTTTATACCTCATAATCTGACCTAAATCTGACCTGTATTTACTGCTTTGACAAACCTGTTTTGCCACACTAAAAAGTTTGGAAACTAAAAACGCATACTTAGACTTCCATTCCTTTAGGCATATTTTCCCCCAACAAAAAAAATCTTCCCAACCAACAAAAAATCACGAAAGCACCTTCTTTGGGATATTTCAAAAGACACATAGAACTAAACTACTATAGAAAGGCTCAAAGCTAAATTCAAATTCTTAAGTGCGGTGGTTTTACACCCTCGTAATCCGCCCTATAATCACCAAAAAAGACCTGTTACATTACAGTTTTGACCACGTTTCCTCGAACCACCCAGCAATCGAAGGACTTCCCGACCTACTAAAAACTTTCGAGCCCAAAATTTTCTGGAAACTAGACTTCTCTGCGCTACATCATAGATACCAAAAAACTTGACAAAAGCTATTCCCATACATTAAGATAACATCCACACAACACACAGCCCTAAATTTTGCCTAGATCTAAATCAAGTTCTAAACCTAATAACGCGATCTAAACCCTAAACGATTACACCAACGCTCATATACATGATTAACTAGAGAACCCAAATTAGCATATTATCTTTCAGTTTACAGAATATTCACGAACACTCAAGATCTATCATATACCTGAGTTAAATGAATAAAAATCAATAAACCAAACTAACTAGACAAAACCTACACTATACCTTAAATCATTGAATTCTCTTCAAAAGGATCCAACACTAATTTATTCCTCTCACTTCTTGTTTTTTGTTCGCGAAAAGCCGATTGCTGCAAAAGGGGAGTAAAATTTTGTTGCTCTGGGTTTATAATAATAAACAATTGATAAATACTTTCCTAATTACAGTTTTAATCAAATTGGGCTTTGTTTTCTCCTTTCTTTTTATTTTTGTCTTTTAAAAAACCCCTAGTCGCGGTCCGAAATATGTATTTATACTATAATGTTATCTATTATTTTTCTTTTTTTATTATTAATTACTTAATTATTATTATTACCTTAATTTTTTTTATAAAAACCTAAGCTAATTTGAGTAAACTTTAACATAACGCTTCACTTGCTAAAACTTACTAAATATAACTATTCAATTTTCACCAACCCACTTTCATTTTATAGAAAGTTTTTGCTACAAACCTCTCTATATTTCACCTCACTTATTTCATTACCAAAGATGCCACATTTACTCATAAAACCGCTTAACCACATAATTATACAGACAACCATTGAGACAACACAGCAATGCATGCACAACACGAAAGATAGACATCCATTTTCTTTCATTATCACCACAACGTGAACGAATGGAATACTTAACACTAAACTCAAACACACTCAAAGAGATGTCCAACAACACCCTCAAAATGATCATCAAAGCAACATATATTAAACTCGCATTAGCCCACAATAAATTCACATAGCTCAATACTTAAAACACGTACACATGAACTCTTACCATATCTAAAGGTTAAAAAACCACCTGCTCATTCACAGTTGTCACAGTTACTATCCCCATATCCATCAAGGATAGGACTATTCAAAGATACAGTAATCAAATTAAATTCGGGATGAATATAACTATTAACTTAAGAACTAAGTCTGGGCCACACACAGAGCCAAAGAATACAAACCTTTCTATACGCCGGTATTGAACCTTGTTCAATACTGCGTATCCAGGCCTTTTCAGACACAATAAATAGAAAAAAAAAAAAACCAATCAAAAATGACTTTTCAATTTAGCTCAACACTTAAACACGTAAAAATGAACTCTTAGCCATATCTAAAGGTTTAAACCAACCTGCTCAATTCACAGTTGTCACAGTTACTATACGTCATATCCAGCAGGATAAGTATTCAAAGATACAGTAATAAATGTAAATTGGGAATGATATAACTGATTGATTAAGAACGTAGCGCGCACTCCAAAGAATACAACCTTGTACGCCGTATTGACCTTTCAATACGGCGTATCCAGTCCTTTTCAGACACTATAAATAGAAGACTCAAAAATGAGTTTTCAGTGTGCAAAAATTATATTCTCTCTACCATACTCATAAAAGACGATTTTTTGAAGAAAAGAAGAGCAGCCAAGGTCAAGCATCAACCATAATTCTATAGAAGACACCGTGTAATTCTTATACTCTTGTAATCATTTAATTTTTGGTATCGTTCTATAAAACGTTTAGTTTACAATGGTTAATTGATCACGCTTGTATAATTACAATGGTTGTGGGCTAATACCCTCGGGTATTAGCCATCTTAATGAAGATTTAATGTTTAGTTTGTCTTAAAATCGATTTCTTAATTAATTAGTAAAGATTTAAACAGTGAACTACCAGTATATAAAACACCGTCAAACAATAAGTGGGTAAAGTCCTGATGGGCTAGGGTTTTAACAGGATCGCCACTGCTTTAATTACCTAAGATAGATTATAATTAAACTAAAGGATGCTTTATGTGGATACGTTAATTGTGACAGGATTATTTGTATCTAGGTCTTAGGATGATGTCCCGCCTAAGTCTTAAGAATGATATGCCGCTTCGAGATAAGGAATCATTGCACTAAACAAACAAACCTGCATTTAATCAGATTTAATATGGCTAATACAGTTTTCTATCATTTGGCTTATACCGCTATTTTATCTTTAGTTTATCTGCTTTTGTGTTTATTGTGTATTGATATGATTTTTGTCACCACTAAACCTGTGCTAGTCTCTCAGGCTGAAAACCCCTTATCATTAGAAAACGTATATAGCATAGGTTTAACCAGTAATTAGAAATAACATAGACTAATTAGATTAACTAAAATATTGGTAGAATACAAGGTTAACATTTACTCTTAGTGTTCGACACCCTACTTACCACGAAACTACCACCGATCGGGTACATTGCCCGTTAAAGTATTGTTTTAGGTTAAGTCGGCTAAATATAAATTTAGAACTTGGTAATCATAAATAGACCTACACACAACGACACATCAGGGGATGTTTATGTTGCATGCTACAAGAGTATCGTGAAAAAAAATGTATGAATAAACTCCTATTATTATAAGTTGGTTACGTGTTATAAAACCAACTAGTTATGGAGATGGTGCAACTATAAGCCATCTGTTGAGTTTGAAGGTTGGGCTAGTGAGATCTGCTTCATTAACGAAAAGCAGGAATTATATCACTACATATATCACTAGCCCATTATTGATATGAAGATAAGATTTTCACGCTTGGACACTTGAATTATAGATGGATAGTAGTCAGTTATGAAAACTTTAGATTATATATAACTATTTGTTTTGTGTTTTTATTTAACAACAATTATATATCCCATGTTTATCCAAACCTTTTATGATTCTTCCTTTAGCCTGTTCGAGTTAAGGAAAGAGCAATCACATGTGTCTTCTTCATGGATTTGGACAAGCATGCGTGGTTTTGTCACCTTTTCTGGATCAGTGGTATCGAAAAGTGTCAATTACCTGTTCAAACCTGTGTGTGTCACCCATGTTGCCTTTAAGAGCCATTTAGACCCTAACTTTAATTGGTGTAGATATATGTACTTTTCAAGCTTATGATAGAATACATGCTATGACTGTATAGTTAAACGATCACCCCAAAAATAAAACACTTAGACTAGTTTTAGAGTTGAGTGATTTTGATCCCCTTTTCGTGGGGTGTTCGGCTTTGATGTTTTCTAGCATAAGTACATTATAAATTTATTTCTCCAAGATATTTTTATGGATTATTCTAACTGGTCTACTTGAGGGCAAGTAAAAGTCAAGCGGGGAGGATATTTGGTAACATCAAATATTTAATACTTTTTGGTATCAAATTCCCTATCAAAATATTTGTAAATATCTCATAAATGCCTAAAAATGATACTTAATCACTTATTTATTGTTTACAGGAAGAAATCGAGCATTTAAGCAAGAAACACGGGATTTGGACTCAAAAACAAGCAACAGTTAGATTTTCAAGACTTGTTACGGCGTAACCACCCCGCAGGAGTTACGTTGTAACCCAATTAAGGCAACAATAGTCATCATAACAATTACGGATGATGTGTCATTGTGTAGGTGTTATTTATGTATCAAGTTTTACTATTTATTTTATGCCGACTATACCTAAAAATAACACTTTAACGGGCAGTGTACCCGGCCGAGTTGAAGTTTTGTGGTAAGTATGGTGTCGATCACTAAGAGCGAGAGCGTTAATTCTAATTCTATTAGTATTTTAGTTATCTAAGTTAACCTAAAACTAATGCAAAAGGGGGGTTTCAGTCTGAGAGACTGGCACGGTTTGGTTTATCTAACCTAAGGTTTTGATGAAAAGTAAAGCAATAAACACACACAAGAAGACAAGAAAATGATAGAGAAGTGGTCGAGAACTAATGTAAGGAAAACGTATCAACCATGAATAATCTGATAAAATGCAGGTTTGTTTATTTAGTGCAATGATTGTCTTATCTCGAATGGCATATCATTCCTAGACTTAGGCGGTACTTCTTCCTAAGACCTAGACACGCTAATTCTATCACAATTAGACGCATCAGCACAAAGCATCATTATTTGCTGATTATAATCTATCTTATGGATTAAAGCAATGGTGATCTTGTTAAACCCTAGCTCGTAGAGACTTTACCCACTTACCGTTTAATGGCAATTTATACACTAGTAGTCCACTTGTCAAACTATCCAATGGAATTAGAACGTTACTTGTTGAATTATCTAGGTCACCTGCTAGTCAACACGATCAATAAACCATTGGCAATATCTAATTAACTAGTTAAGCCCGAAGCGTATCCTAGACACAGACTTAGAAGGACAATATTTGTGTAACTATGATTCTAGATGTATAAATTACAATATGGAGAGCTATCCTGGACTCTTAGCCTACGCTCAAACAACACCGAAGTTGCAGCGCATTAAATATGTAAGACTAGACCCAGTTGAATGATAGGTCGCATACTTAAGCACGATATATGAACGATTTAAGAATAAAGAAACCTTAATCGAACGCGTATTCGGTTGCGCGAAGATTACAAGAGTTGTCCTATGATCTTGAGGCTCTTTTTGACTCTGGGCTCTTTTTTTTCGTCTTTGGGTCGACTTGGTGGTTTAGGGGGGTCACTTGCATACCTAGAAATGAGATTTAGGATTGTCTGTTAGCCTAATTTATTGAGTCGAAAAGGATGCTTCGGTCCTTACGAATGGAGTAGGCTTCGGTTCTTTAAGTAGTTAATGTTGTAATAGGATAATATCGGATCAGGGCTCGATAGTTAATCTAATATTGTATTATGTTTCGGGTTTATATCCCAAGCAAAACCCGTGCCGGGTCCTAGTTAAATTATCCGCGCGTCATTTAACGCGACGGGGTATATAAGCTTTTTCTTACCATAGAAAAAGCTAGTTGTTAAGTTGTTCATTTACACAAAAATCTAAATTTCTATTTTTCTCTCAACTCTCTCATCACTCTTCCTATTTTCTTTTCTCTCTTTTCTCTCTTTTCTCTCTATCTCTTTCTCTTTTCTCTTAATAAAATGGCTCTGATACCAATTGTTAACAATAGTTCACAACATGAACAAGATTCGGATGTCGGAATAAGATGAAGACGGATTATCACATCATTAATGACAGGAAACCTTCAATAAAACATCTTCACATCTTTGGTTGCACTTGCTACATAACTAGAGATGGGGAAAATCTGGATAAGATGAAAGAAAAAGGGGATCCATGTGTCATGGTGGGATATTCTACTCAGTCGAAGGGATATCGTGTTTACAACAAGAGAACACGCTTAATATTTGAAAGTCCATTCTTATTAAGTTTGATGAAATCAAGAAATGATGTCTGATCACACACAGTTCAGATTCCTCGCCACCACAACGACAAGAGAGTGTTGAATAATGTCTCTTAAGGCTGGTTCCTCAAAGGACAAAAGGCGTCAGATTATGACAACTCTGACCCCGTGCCCCCAAGACAAAATGTTGTTCCTTCAGCAGAAAAGACAGATTCGTCACATCAAGGGTTAGAATTTTCTTCTAGTCCATTACTTGACGTTTATTACAATCAACACACCGGTCTTGCTGAGGATAAACAAACAAATGATCAAGCACCGAATGCATCGTTTCAAGAAGATGAATTTATCAATCCTTTTTGTACACGGGTTCAGAAGAAAATTGGTTGGTCTTCCTCACGCCCTTGATACTACCGATGGTGCATTCATTTCAACACAAAGTTCTATGATTAACGCCATGGACAGAGAGATCATCCATTGAACAAGATCGTTGGGAAATCCAACCATGCCAGTTCAAAAGACGACAGTTGCCCCAGATCCTGAAATGTGTATGTTTGCGTCACGGTGAGTATTGTTGAAAACCGAAAGAACATTATGAGGCAATGGCTGCCTGATTCGGCATGGCTCGAAGCAATTGCAGGATGAACTTCATAAGTCGACAGACTAAAAGTCTGGGAACTAGTCGACAAACCATTTGGCAAGATGGTTATTAAGCTAAAGTGGTTATGGAAGAACAAAAAGGATGAAGATCAGACTGTAATTCGCAACAAAGCGCGACTTGTTGCTAAAGGTTATGCTCAGGAAGAGGGTATTGATTTTGAAGAATCATTTGCTCCAGTTGCTCGCTTGGAAGCAGTTCGGATTTTTGTTGCCCACGCAGCACACAAGTCTTTTCCAATCTATCAGATGGACGTAAAAACGGCATTTCTTAATGGTCCACTGAAGGAGGAGGTTTATGTTGCTCAGCCAGAAGGGTTCGTTGATCCAGATCATCCAGAAAAAGTCTACCTTCTGAGGAAAGCTTTGTATGGATTAAAACAAGCTCCAAGAGCCTGGTACGATGAACTATCAAACTTCCTAATGTCCAAAGGCTTTACTAAAGGTACAATAGACCCGACTTTATTCAAATAATTACGGGGAGGATTTTACTTGTGGCAAATTTACGTTGATGACATTAATTTTTGGTACTCGACAAATCCAATATTCAATACGGTTTTGAAAAATTAATGCACAGTAGAGTTTGAAATGTCATTAATGGGGGAGATGAAATCTTTTTAGGACTTAGATCCCACCAGCTTCCCCAAGAAGGGTTTTTTTATCAATCAGGCAGTACGCTTTAGAAATTCTGAAAAAGCATAATATGGACAATGGTCACTCTCATTGGACACATTGGCTACTAAACCAAAACGAGATGTAGATTGAGTGGAGAACCCCGTAAACCAATCTGTTTATCGTAGTAAAATCGGGTCACTCGATGTACTTGACATCTAGTAGACCAGACTAGTGCAAGCAGTATGCTTTTCTATTGTGCACGTTATCAAGCAAACCAACTCAAAAGCACCTCCAAGGAGGTTAAAAGAATCTTAAAATACCTAAAGGGTACCATTAAACATGGGACTCTGGTTATCACAAGGATTCTGGCTTTGAACTAACAGCATTTTCAGACGTCTGATCATTGCCGGATGCCCTTGATACTCGGAAAGCACTTTGGAGGGATACAGTTCCTTGGTGACTAAACTTGTAAGCTGGATGTCAAGAAACTGGAAACTGCACTGCAATGTCTTCAGCAGACGGCAGTAGTATGTGGCGTTATCTGCAAGTTCGTGCTCACGTATGTGGATGAGGAACAGCTTCTAGATTATCGGCTTTCAAATACAACAAAATACGTTGTATTGCGACTCGCAGTCAGCCATAGCTAAATCTCATGCAACCCTGTTACAACATTCGCGCACAAGAACACTCCATACTCGGTATCACTTATAAAAGGAACAGGTTGAAAATGGTTATAATTGGTATTATATTTATGTCAGAATGAAAGCCAATTAGCTGACATGTTTACGAAAAGCCCTTCTGAGGATCGGTTTATGGTATCTTTCAGAAAGGATTGTTATGAGGATGTTTGACTCCAGCGGAATGGATGGTTCTGACAAATGAGTCTGCTTGATATCATCATTCAAACATCAACATGTACATATTTTTTAGAAAAGACAAAATACAAAATTCAGAAAATCAGGAAAAAATTTCCAAAAAGAATTTCTCGGACCATGTCTCTTGGATCGATATACATTTTAGTGCTTAGAAATGTCGATTAACATTGCACGGGTGTGTAAATGAAGGGGTTCGAGCGATGAGTTTGCAAATAGTTTCAAAACCAGTCATTTCTAATTTTCTAAATGGTTAGAGTGCAAATGTAGTACATATAACCCGGAACTTCAAATTTAAGGAAGGTTTATAACTTATCCTCACAACGAGAAAATTAACGTTTCTCGGTCTTGAGCTGTTCTTACAAGACATTCAATTTTTCTTTAGCTCAAGAAAAAAGGAGAAGTGTTGTACGTTTCAGTGCGCTTACCCTTACCGTTAGAAGAGAAGTCCTCTAACATCTGGTTTTTCAAAAAGTTGAACACAATTTTTCAAGAATTTCTCGATGACAAATCATAATCTTTCAAAATTGTGTGTTCAACACTCCATCCCTCACAATGTTTTTAAAAGACAACAATTTCTCAATTGGTCCTATTATTGAGGGGGAGTTTTTCGAAAAACAAAGTTTTAATGTTCTTGGATACATCAACAACGACAATTCTTATGTATTCAAAACATTATCCAAAATGTTCCAAACCATTCATGCTGACCATATTTTCTCCCACAGATTTTTCAAGACATATTTTAATCACAAGGTATTTCAAAAACTAAGTGTTTATTATTTAAAATAAGGGGAGAAAATGTATTTAAAATATGATCTTTTTCGACTCAAGTGTGAAGAAAAGGTTTATGGTACGATATTATACCATACAACATTTAATTTACGTGAACGTCCTGAAAGTGATAAGGTGGTTTAGGTTAGGAACAATCCTATGATCCAACCAGGAATCGGAGGATTACTCCAAGGATATTCCAAAGATTAGATAATTAGCAAAGTCCTTAGGTATGATTTGGAGATGAATGTATATGGGAATAATGCCGACTAACGATGAGTTAACACTGGAAATAATCACAATGTGTTTTTAAGGACTAACGTATTGTATGCATTGAAAGGCGTTGAGAATTAAAAAAGAAATTGTATGGTAAGGGTCTAAAGAAAGAAGCCACTCCACACCAACCTTAAGGCAGAAGAAGAAAACAGGGGTCAAATACTATGCTGTCAGAAATCACAAGTTGTTTGTGACATTGAAACTGGAACATCATGGACACAGTGATGCAAATTGCACAACCCTTCCAGCATTTGGGTTTCTCTCAACAGAAACCTTGGTTCATTTGTCATCGGGAGATACAACACATTATATATGGACATCCTCAATCGAGATGGTTGATATTGAATAGGTGGCTATCTGCTCCAAGCCTCCACAGTACTAGAACCAAAATGCACAATTAATCGAGTCTAGGCCAAGAGATCAATCAAAATCTCGTTAGGACACATTCCATTTCAAACAATTGTTGCATCATCAGGTTCACAAGCTATTATAAAGGAGTCCTACGAATCTCTTGTGATATTTGCCAAGAACATTCAGTGTGATACTCTTTAGTATTTACAATGGACGAATGGAAATCCTTCCAGCTGTCATCATTCAAACAGCCACTGCGGTTTGTGACTTGCGAGATTCTATATGAATCAAACTTGTGACAACTGGATATCGATTTGGTCCAGTAAATGAATTGACGGTTGATGAATTTTGATAAAAACATGACACTCTCGATGTGTTACAAAAACTCTTTAACGAGTGACACGTCGATTGATTTTCAAATCAATTTTCTCGTTTATCACTAACGTAAACCTGCAGGTCAAACGGTGGTAATGGCAACCTCAATCCCATTCAAATGCTCAATCTACGAAGACATACTATCTAGAAAGCTCAAGATTTAAAGACAAAGACTTCCGCTAACTCTGATTTAAAGCTTTCAAGGATATGCAAAGTATGAGTATGTTGGTCAAAGACATAAGATCGCAAGATAGCAAAGACGATAAAGACAATGACAAAGGCTCAAAGTCAAGATCGCAAAGCATGAAGGAACAAGTTTACAACAAAGAACGAAGACAAAGACCAAGAACACTCGAGCTTAAACGACAAAAGCAATCTCACTGATCTCATGAAGGAGTGTCATCAATGAACTCACTTCGGGGGAGATTGTTAGCCTCAATTTTATTGAGTCAATAAAGGAAGCTCGTTCCGTGTTCAAGACACTCACTTCGGGGGAGATTGTTAGCCTCAATTTATTGAGTCGAACAAGGAAGTTCGGTCACTCTACGATGGAGCTTCGGTCTTTAATTAGTTAATGTTGTAATAGAATATTATCGGGAATCGGGCTCGATAGTTAATCTAATATTGTATATGTTTCGGGTTTAATCCCAAGCAAAACCCGAGCCCGGGTCCTAGTTAAATATCCGCGGTCATTTTTTTTAACGCGACGGGGGTATATAAGCTTTTTCTTACATAGAAAAAAGCTAGTTGCTTAAGTTGTTCATTTACACAGAAATCTAAATTTCTAATTTTTCCTCTAACTCTCTCATCTTCTTCCTATTTCTCTTTTCTTCTTTCTCTCTTTTCTCTCTATCTCTTTATCTTTTCTCTTAATAAATGGCTCGATTTCTATTTCACATAATACGCCCTCCGAATCTTGTTCATGTGGATGAATCTAATGTTAACATCGTCTTTTATAGGGTCTGGAAAAACGTTATACGTCGTATAAGCAATGTGGGATACGGCGTATTGGGGATATTGGGGATTTCTTAGAGTAAGGACCATGTTTGATATCTTCTAGAATATTTTATTACTATATTGTGAATACGGCGTATTGATGTCTCTTAGATACGACGTATTGGGTCTCCAATCCTTCGTGGTAATTTGTGAAGTGTAGGCACGGATACGCCGTATATTCTTGATGGATACGGCGTATTGAGGTAAAACCTGTTGATTCTTCTTCGTTGACCAAAGTATTATATACGGCGTATCATTGATGTGGATACGGTTTATTATTCAAAGTCAAGCAATTGTCTTTTGATTCGTCAAAGTCTTGGATACGTCGTATAGGTCTAGAATAATACGGCGTATTTCTTGTTAGATCAGTAGACCTTCTCGAACTCTTCGTTTATGCTCCAAAATGCGTGCCTTCTAGATAAACTTCACCAAGTACTTCATAATTACTGCAATTCTCAAATACAAATGATTAAGTAACAATTCTTTGCAATAATTATACAAAATGGGTTAATTACATGGGATAAATGATGCTATAAAATAGACGTTATTTGATGTCATCAAATATCCTCCCACTTGAATCCTACTTGTCCTCAAGTAGCCTTTAAAAGTTTATAAAAATGTATCCCTAAGGATATTTTCCGTTAAAGCACTTTTTCGATCTATTACAAGTACACAACCAAACACCTCACGAAATAGGAAGATGAAAACACTCAAATCACTCAACTAATCTATGTGGTAACATGTAACTAATTCGCTCAATTGCTCGGTCGTGACGAGTATTCTATCATAAGCTTGGCAAGAATACACATCTCCACCGCTAAAGCTAAGGAGTAACAAGTTTATAAAGGTAAATATGGGTTTTTGTATGGAAAGGCGTACGGTTGATCATTCTACAATCTTTCACCAAAAGTACCACTCCAACAACACAGCTGAAGCACACATACACACTCGGAACGCCGGGATAGACATGTGTGTTCGATCACATCCCCATTCGAATTTAAACAACGGTTAGGATGAAGAATGATATAGGGTAGGAACCTTCTAACTTTCACCAAAAGTCGTAAACCAACGAGGTAGCTAAAACATGCATACATGGCCGTAATGATGAAATAGACATGCATGCTCGAATAAGTCCTCATTAGCGTAAAACCAGTGGCTAATCATTAGGTGAAAGGAAAGTAAGTTGTTGTTAAATAAAAATCAAGAAACAAATAGATTAAGCCTAAAGATACAAGTTGCTAGACACTTTTTCCTGACCGTTACCATGATAAAGACACAACTATTTACAACTTCTTGATCATTGATAAAAAACAACTTAAGTTGGCGTTCCCGTAACGATCAACTTCCCAATCATCCCAAAACTTTACATACTATACAAGGTAAGTGGCAATATCTTCCACTTTGTACAATACTTTACATCCTTGATTTTTGATGCGTATCAAAGAATAATCGATTCTTCGTGTAATTCCTTCGGTAGTTGCTAAACGATTATCTTCAACTTTCCTTTTCTTTTTTTTTGGTTGCGATTTTTCTAATTTTTTTGAATTTTTTTTATTCTCTCTCTTTTTTTTTTCTTTTTTTTATTCTCTTTTTTACTAACACAATACTACGAAACTCGGTGTATTTTCACCATCTTCACGATCATAATAATTCGGGATAATTTCTTCGATAGTTCCTTCGTTCTTCAGATTCACCAATAATTGTGACGATAGTAAAATCACATGAGTTTTGACTACTAATATACATTCCCATTTGCAATGT
>BQNB010136424.1:2946-18003 GCA_026074375.1 Tanacetum coccineum
CCTGGCCTAGAGTCTATCAAGAATCAAGAATATGAAAAGAGTCTGAAAGAGATTATCAAAATCAAAAGGAACAAGGTAAGGAGAAACAAGATTCAACTTACTCCATCAGGTCAACTGATAAAGTTGATCTTGAAGAAGACAAAGCAAAAAAAAAATGTGTTCCCAAAAATAAATGAACAATGGTTTATGTGTTTCTCAAAACGAAGGTAAAAATATTTTCCCATTTCTATGTCAAATAATATACTTATCTTCAAGGATAGGTCAAAAAAAAACTTTTATCATCATATATGGTGTGTAATAATCGAAAAGTTTTCTTTTTGACGAGGACGGATGTGTCGCCGCTTGGTCCACAATTATGCATAGCCTAGCTAACTATGCATAATTCAGGATGAGCCACGTTGTGTCGGATTAATCGTCGCCTTTAAACTAGTGGTTTTGGATAAATGTTTGGGTGAGAACACTTCTAAATGATGGATCCTTATGCAAGTAATCCTATTCGATTCGATTTCGTAAAAACAATTTTCTTGCGTTCCTTGAAATCTTTTCTTTCGGATGGTGCTGCCTTAGAAAGTCACCATGACTGAGTAATTCTGGAAAATATTTTTATGTGTCACGTGTAACGTGTGAAATCCCATCTAAGTCACAATGTTGGTGATGAAATACCAAGAAACCTGTGTTAGCCTTAAAATATGTCGGCTAATACGGAATTACATTAGTTTATATTAGCCGGACACGCAGGGACTAGAAATGTCAAGTGTAGTAAGTAGATCGTGTCAAATGCTATATATATCCCCTCCATACTTCCATGGAGGGGTGAGGATTCATAATTTTGTAATAAGGTGTGTGTGTTTCTCTCTCTAGAACACACACATCTTCCCTTTTCTCTCACTAATAATATGGCTTTCTATTTGTTTAATCCTCCCCGACCTCCGGATCTTTCTTGTGTAGCTAGTGATTCTTATGGATAACAATTGGTATCAAGAGCTAACCGGGGGTGTATTGTATTCGAGTGTGTTGTGTTAGTGATTTCGTTCTTTATGAGCTCATTGGTTCGGCGTCGTTTCTTGGATTAAAAGCTTTTAGTCGTGGTCTTTTCGTGTGTGGCTAAGACAAACGCAAGGACGCTAAGAAGAAAAGGACGGGTTCAAAGCACATACTGGGATCGAACGAGCTTTATACTTGTTTGGACCAAACTAGATTTTTCTTAGAGGACTCGAACAAGCGGACTCGAACGAGAAGAACCGAACATTCAAAATTAAAGAAAAATATGCAAAAAGCTAGGCATGGGACTTGAACCCACGACCTAGCCTTTCACACACACTCGTCCTAATCCCACACACATAGCCTCACACCATCCTATGCTACAATAAGCTAATCGGTAATATCTTTGCACAATCTAATATTTATATACGTTTTAAGCATTTTAGTATTATAAGTTGTTTTTGCTTATTACACAGCTTATTCGATAAGCTGTTTTCACGAGCTTATTTTTCTTAGATCTCTCGTTGTTCAAGCCACTTTTCATAATTTTTTCAGATATTTTATAAATAGTTTAGTATTTTTAAACATTTAATTTCATTAAAATCGTTTTTAATTCATAAAAAAATATAAAAAAGTCAAAAAAATATAATTCTTTTTTAGAAAATTTTCTTTTATCATATAGTTTCTAGGAAAATTAGTTTTGTTTCCGTAGGGTTTAAATTGCAAAATTTTATTTTTTAAAGAACGGAATTCATTCCCGTTTACGTTTTTTGCTCAAATCAACTCCGTTTTCATTCTAGTTTTCTTTAATCTTACTTTTTAGTTAATTAGAGTCTATTAAAAGTAAAAAATTCATTTTAGGTTTATTTTTGGAAATTTAGGGTTTTTAGTCACCGTTTAGGGTTCCCGTTTTGCGTTTTTAGTTAAAGTTTAATTTTCCGTTATTAAAGTTAGGTTTAATTGTCCCTTAATTTGCTCACTTTTAGGATTTTAGAAAACAAATCATCTTTGAACCAATTCAAATCATTGTCCAAATAACAAACGTGGTCTCAATTTCATAAATCTTTAGGAAAACGACCCGGTAATCACTTACCGGTTAATAACGTGTAGTATTTTTGTAAAGGATTCTTCCTACTACCTTTGTATCACGGGTAGATTTTGGTAATTTCTATACTTTGGATATTATACATATATAATGAATATCAATTAATGATTATGCAATTGTCCATTATGGTGACTGGAGGATGCTCAAGGATGTGGGGAGGACAAGTTATGTAGTGCATAAGTGAAGGGAAGTGCCAGAAAAGGAAGTTAGTACTGAGCAAAACAAAGTAGTTAATGAATCATTAACTGTTAAACTTGCTAGATATAAGGAATAAGTCGTGCTTTATGAAAAAAGGGCAAGGTTTAAATTAACTGAACGAGAACAAAAGATGGATGAAAAAATGAGAACAATTATCTAGGACCGTAATGTTACGGAAGAATTGTTGAAAAAGAACTTCATTCTGTTAAAATGCAACTTAATTCTACCATTAATCATAACAAGTTAATAAAAGAAGAAGTCACAACGTTGAAAAAGGATTTTAAATAGAAAGAAAATAAGTACCTTGAAGAATTTCTTGACATGAAACAATTAAAATAAAAGGTTGAAGATAAATGATACAAACAAGATCAGTCTCTTCAAACAGTACATATGTTGTGTAAACCGAAACCTTTTTATGATGAAAAGAAAAAGGTAGCAATAGGCTACAAATAATACCATTATATCTACACAAAAGCAAAGCAAGTTCAAAACGTGCTCTTTATAATGGTTATGAATAGTCAAGACCACACATGACCCTGCCTTGTGCATGCTCAGGGATACTCTTGAGTTAGCTGAGAACACTAGAATAAAGTTTTGACTATCTGTTATAAATTACTTTAGACGTACCAATAATTATGTTGGTAGTAGAAATACATGAGTTTTGACTACTTTATACATTCCCATTTGCAATGTGCAAATTTCTTCCTAACCGTACCAAAGATAAGAATATTGTACACATGACTCGGGAAAATATATACTTTACACTTTAAGCAACTAGCAACTAATAAATGGACATAATCTAACAGGATAGGCTAAGGTGTAAAGGTGTAATGAAATAAATAGTTGGTGTTATTCCTAAATGATTGGCTCTACAAGTTTTTCTAGGGGTATCTTACTGTTAAGATGAGAGTAAACAAAGGGTTTATACGGGGGGTTAATACCTTTCCAGTGTAGTTGTTTAATTAAAACAACTTTTTAAAGGCTTTGTGGGTGTTATACTAGAATTTACCAATCTTTAACTAGTTACTCCATCTAATTCCATAGTACTTTTTTTGTGGTCTCGAATAGATATACCTAGCACAAGTTCTTAAAGTTTACAAAATCAACCTACACATCGTATTTTTTGGATTTGGGTAAACATTTTGGAAACAAATAAGGTTAAATCCTCACAATATCTAATAAGGGTTATTGTATGTAGGTTATGTATCGAGTAATTTCACAACAAGTATGCTTGAATTTTTTTTAAATTTGAGCATAATTTAAACATTTTAGTGTGAAAAATAGGACAGTTTTACATTTCTAATTCCACATCCCCCACTTGAATTATTAAACGTCCTCTGTTGTATAGATATACATTAAAAAACCAGAAGTTAAAGATTAGAATGAGAATTCCCCTGATATTTTGCTCGTTAGATTCTCCATGTTGAGTTTATGAGCAAGGATGTGTGTTGTAAATGCGTCTGTATTCTAGCATGACTACAATCACACATAAGATTCCTGATGATTGATACTTCACCAACTTTGCCGATTTCTTTACAGCGAGGTCCTGTGCAAAATATAGGAAAAACATGCAAAATCTAATCTCGGGTATCTACGGTTAATTAAATAAGCTAAATAAACTATACAAGAAACCAAATACATTGTATCCATAAACCGGAATACATCGTATCGAGAACCCTGTAAAAAGTATCTAAATACGGGCCAGTCTGTTGAATACATCGTATCATGTGAATGAATACGCCAAATTGACAGAACTGACAATAATGTTTAAAGTGCATAAAAAATATAGGATGATAAAGTTATAGACATCAAAAGCCGTATGGTATGGAGTAGATACGCCGTATTGATGTCTGGGAAGACAGACTCGATAAAAATAAATAACAATCCGGGTTGTCTCTCGGGAATCACTTTTCTTTCAGCTAGTCTTTAAGTTAGACTTTTCTTCTTCCAGCTTTCACACTCTTGTAAACACTCTCTCTTCTCAATTCTGCTCTTGATTTGGATAGCGTGCATAGTTCCGTAACAGACCCACGAGCTATGGTGCTGAATTACTGCCAGTCTTTGTTGGGAATTATTCATTCCTGACTTAGTACCGCTAGTTATAATACTTAGTACCGTTAGTTGTAATTAGTACTGACAATACAAAGTGTTAAGTACTGATCAGTTAGTTAGTACCGTTAGTATAAAATAGTTAGTACCGTTTATGAGATATTCATGAGATATCTTAGGAAAGGATATGCATGATCTTTGTACATGTTTTGTAAAGCCCATTGGGTTCCTTTGTCTATAATAGGAACCCTAGGCATAGTTAGTAAATAATAGTTCAACACAGATCATAGAGATTGAATAGTAATCATAACTTGTAATCTGTAACCTAGGCAAATTCAAAGTTTTAACATAAAAGTTCTTTTGTGATATTCAATATTGTTCTTCTTAGCATTATTGATTAGATTTCGCATAATTAATAGTGTTTACTCAGTGTTTCATTATTGTTAGCAAACTCTTTGCAAGCTGAAGGTTAAGATCTATTCAGTAAAACGATCCAACAAGTGGTATCAGAGCTTGTGTGGAAACTCTAAATAAGAAGAACTCAATTGTATGATGCAGAACAAGTTTTTCTCCACCCATAATCAATGCAATGAGAGCTTATCATCAGGAAGGGTGGAGTATGATATTTGAGCATGGAGAATTGCGACCAATTTATATGTCATACAGACCATAACCTATGGGATGTTATTGTCAATGGAGATCTAGTAGAAGAACCTGCACCAACATGAGATAAATCTGGTCCTTTTGGCTCCTCCTGCTCCTAAGACTGCCAAACAACTGGCTGCTAGAAGGAATCAGGAAAGAGTTAAAAGCATCTTGCTTTTAGCAATACCTGATGAATACCTCCTCAAGTTTCACAATGTTGCAGATGCTAAATCACTCTGGGAGGCAATCAAATCAAGGTTTGGTGGTAATGTAGAATCCAAGAAGATGCAGAAAAATGTTCTAAAACATCAGTTTGAAAATTTTTCTACTGCATCAAATGAAAGCTTGGACAAAGCTTATGATAGGTTCCAAAAACTGATAAGTCAATTGGAGGTTCATGGTGCTCCAATATCAAAGGAAGATATCAACCAGAAGTTCCTTAGAAGTCTTCCTTCTTCTTGGAATCAGATTGCCCTCATCGTGAGAAATAAGCCAGACATTGATGAGATTGATATTGATGACCTTTACAACAATCTTAGGGTTTATGAAGATGAGTTGAAAAGGTCTTCAGGTTCCAACTCTGCTTCTCAGAATTTGGCTTTTCTCTCCTCTGAGAATACTAGCAGTACTAATGAAGTTAGTACTGCCAGTGGAGATTTTGGGGTTAGTACTGCTGGTGGAATTAATCAAGTTCCATCTACTCCATGTGCTCATGATGTAGCTTACTCTTTCTTTGCACAACCAACAACCAGTCCTCAACTTGAGAATGAGGATTTTCAGCAGATGGATGGAGATGACTTGGAGGAATTGGATCTTCGATGGCAGGTGGCTATGTTGACTGTCAGAGTAAAGAAGTTCATTCAGAGGACAGGAAGGAATTTGGACTTCAAAGAAAAATGACATGTTTCTCTTGATAAGACAAAGATTGAGTGCTACAACTGTCACAGAAAAGGGCATTTTGCTAGAGAATGCAGATCTGGAAGGAATCAAGGGAGAAGATCTTATGGTGACAATGGCAGGAGCAATGCACCAACAACTGAATCTTCATCACAGGCACTGGTGGCTCAAGATGGTCTAGGAGGCTATGACTGGAGTAATGATTTTGAAGTAGAACCAGTCAACTATGCTTTGATGGCAATCTCCTCTTCAAGCTCATCAAGTTCTTCTGACAGTGAGGTACAAAAATGTTCTAAACAATGTCTTGAATCATTTAAAACTCTTCAAAAGAACTATGATACTAAAAGAGAAAAACATAACAAAGCAAAACTAGAAATCAAGGGTTATGAGATAGCCTTAGAGTCACTAGAATCTAGGATTCTTAGACATGAAAAGAATGAATTGGCTTGGGGTGAGAAATATGAATTTCAAAACTATGAGCTTAAATGTAGAGAAATAAAAATTAACAACTTAAATCTGGAATTAGAAAAGGTTGTTAAGGAAAGAGATGAGTTAAAAGATAAGATTGCAAAATGGGAAGAATCAACCAAGAATCTTGATGGAATACTTAAGAGTCAAATGAGTGCTAGAGATAAAACTAGTTTAGGATATAGCACACAATTGAATGACTTAAGTAGCAATCATGAAACTGATAGTGAGAATAGTTTGAGTATTTTTGATGTTAGATCAAGTGATGAAGAGAACACACCAAAAAATGATAGATTTACAAAGAATGGGTATAAAGCTGTTCCCCCTCCCATAATAGAGAACTTCTTAACCCCAAGAGCTGACATATCATTTGCAGGGTTAGATGAATATGCCATTAGGAATAAAATCAGTGAGGTCACAAACAACTGAGATGTAATACTAAAACAAGTGTGGACCTGAGGTAAATCTAATGATGAATTAATACTGAAAAGCCTAAGTCAGCAATGAGCTCTGTGTGTCTAATCCTAAGATTGACAGAGATAGAGTTATCATTGAGGATTGGAACTCAGATGATGAGGAAGAAGAGTATGAAGTGCAAACAGTTAGACCTGAATCTCAGACAGTTAAACCTAGAGTTGATAAAATTGGTCAAACTTTTCAGAAACAAGGAATTAGATTTAAGAAAATTAAAGTTTGCTTTGTTTGTAAAAGTACTGGTCCATTTTGATTAAAGATTGTAATTTTCATGACAAAAAGAGTCAAGAGCCTAAGCTAAAAAATGTGGTTAATACTGGTCAAAGGGAGGGCAAACCAGTATGGGATAATACTAAAAGAGTTAATCATCAAAAATTTTCAAAATATCCACATTTAAGTGAGACTTTTATCCCATTAGGAGTACTAACAAGAACAGGTTTACATAGGCCAAGTGTTAGTACTGCTAGGCCTGTTAGTACTGCTAGGCCAAGTGTTAGTACTGCTAGGCCTGTTTGTACTGCTAGGCCAAGTGTTAGTACTGCTAGGCCTGTTTGTACTGCTAAGCCAAGTGTTAGTACTGCTAGGCCTGTTTATGCTACCAGACCTATTTACCCAAGAATGGCCAATGTAATACCAAAAGGCTCATGCTCACCTATCAAGAGGTCTTACTACACAAACCGCTTTTAGACACAAAGACTTCAAACAAGATGTTAAAACTTTTAGGGTTCAAAATATGACTACTGTTGAGACAAGAGCAGTAGTTAATACTGGTAAGGGTAAGCTGGATACTAACCTTAAAAAGTCAAGATAGGTTTGGAGCCTAAGGAAAATTACTTGATTCATGTGTCCAAAGACAAAAAGTGGATCATTCTGCTCATGAAGGATTGAGTACATGTTGACCCAAAAAGGGATTTCCAAGTCTGTAATGGCTTGGATCCCCTTAAGAGTACTTATTCACTTACTTTTTGGTGCAGGGCAATCCAGAGATCTTGTTGCAGGATCATGCAGTGAGGATAGTGGTTGCTGTAGCCATATGAATGGCAACAAAGCTTATCGTTCAGGATATGAAGATTTCAATGGAGGCTTTGTGGCTTTTGGAAGTGATCCCAAAGGATATAAAATAAACGGGTAAAGGTAAAATCAAAACTACTAATTTAGACTTTGATGATGTTTATTTTGTGGATGAACTTAAGTTTAACCTTTTCTCTGTCTCACAAATGCGTGACAAGCCAAATAATAGTGTCCTTTTTACTGAGTCTGAATGCCTTATCCTGGTCTCTAACTTTAGGTCTTGATGAAACCAAGTTATACTTAGAGCTCCTCCCCACTTACCTAGAAAAGGGAGATGTGTAACGTTGTATTTAAAGAACATTGTTCCTTCTGGAGGTATAACTTGTTTATATGCAAATGCAACAACAGATGAGTCTAAATTATGGCACAGGGGAAAAGATGTTGGGTCATGTGAATTTCAAAAATATATTAAACTTGTTAAAGTCAACTAGTTTAGAGGTTTACCTTCAAAAGTTTTTGCGAATGACCACACTTGTGTTGCCTGCAAGAAGGGTAAGCAACACAAGGCTTCCTGTAAGGCTAAGTTAGAAAGAATCATAAAAAACCCCTAGAATTACTTTATATGGACTTATTTGGACCTGTCTCTGTAGAAAGTATTAACAAGAAAAGGTACTACTTGGTTGTGACTGATGATTTTTGCAGATTTAGTTGGGTATTTTTCTTAGCTACCAAGGATGAAACATCTGAAATCCTATGTAATCTTATTCATATGCTTAGAAAAAACATTGGAAATCATAATGTTAAAATCATTAGATGTGATAATGGGACAGAGTTTAAGAACCATGCTATGAATGAATTTTGTGCTAAGAAAGGAATCAAAAGAGAATTTAGTATAGCTAGAACTCCACAGCAGAACGGTGTTGCAGAAAGGAAAAATAGGACCCTAATTGAGGCAGCTTTTAAAAAAGGAAAACCTATGTTTAAAGCCAAAAAGACCCCCTCACTTTTTACATATCCCATTTTGGGCAGAGGCAGTTAATACTGCTTGCTATGTACTGAATAGGGTATTAGTGACCAAACCTCAAAATAAGACACCTTATGAACTATTAATAGGTAAATCACCTAGTATTAGTTTTATGAGACCTTTTGGGTGCCCCTTGACTATTTTGAACACCTTAGATTCCTTGGGCAAATTTGATGGGAAATCTGATGAAGGTTATTTGCTTGGATACTCTACCTCTAGTAAAGCCTTTAGAGTATACAACAAAAGGACCAAAAGGGTAGAAGAGAATTTGCACATCAATTTTCTTGAAGATCAACCAAATGTGACAGGAACTGGTCCTAATTGGATGTTGATCATGATTTCAACAATTTTAATGAATTATATTCTGTTAGTGTAGAAAAATCAAATGGTCCTGATTGGATGTTTGATCTTGATTTTCTAACCAATACAATGAATTATATCCCTGTTAGTATAGAAAATCAGGTTACTGTAGATGCAGGTATACAAGAATCTTATGTTGCAGGTTCATCAGGAAATAAAAAAAACTCCTCAGGAGTACATACTGCTTCCACTACATCCTCGTGGACCAAGGATTTCAGTAAAAGATGTTGTTCTAGATGCAAAAGAAAAACCTTCTGAAAATGCTCCTAAAGATAATCATGTACATGATTCAGAAGATGTTGCTAAAAAAGAAGAGCAACATAACTTGACAGAAGCTGAACAAGCCTTGAAAGATGATCTTGAGAAGTTGGTTACTCAAGAAATGATTGCTAAAGCTATGGATGAGGCTACAAGACAGGCCTTTGAAGAAGAAAAGAAGAATATTGCATCTACAAAGAGGGTAGCTCATGCTACTAGTATTAACAAACTTAATACTGGTAGGCAATCTGTTAGTACTGCTAACACACCATATGTTAGTGCTGCTACTACTCCCACAAGTGCAAATACTAATGAATCATCATTTGTCTATCTTAGAGGACAAATACCTATTGATGCATCTACTCTCCCTAATGTTGATTTACCCACTGATCCAAATATGCCTGATCTAGAAGATGATTCTGATGTATTTTCAAATGAAGGCATATTCAGTGGAGCCTATGATGATGAAGATATGGGTGCAGAGGCTGATTTCAACAACATGGATAACACCATTGATGTCAGTCCTATTCCCACACTCAGAATTCATAAAGATCATCCAAAAGGTCAAATTCTAGGAGATCCTAAATCAGCAGTTCAAACAAGAGGAAAGATTCAAAAGGCCTCTTCAGCACAACAAGCTTTGGTAAGCTACATCTATAAACAGAACAGAACAAATCATAAAGACCATCAGAACTGTCTGTTAGCATGTTTTCTCTCCCAAGAAGAACCCAAGACGATATCACAATCATTAGAAGATGAAAGCTGGGTTGAAGCAATGCAAGAAGAATTGCTCCAATTCAAATTGCAGAAGGTTTGGATACTTGTTGATTTGCCATCATGGAAAAAGGTAATTGGCACAAAGTGGGTCTTCAGGAATAAAAGGGATGAAAGGAGTATTGTTGTGAAAAACAAAGCAAGGCTTGTAGTACAAGGGTTTAGACAGGAGGAAGGTATAGATTATAATGAGGTTTTTGCACTTGTTGCCAAGATAGAGGCAATCAGGTTATTTTTAGCCTTTGCATCATACATGGGATTTCATGTCTACCAAATGGATGTTAAGAGTGCATTTCTTTATGGCACTATTAAAGAGGAGGTATATGTTCATCAACCTCCAGGCTTTGTTGATTCTTCTCATCCTAACAAAGTTTATAAGGTGATCAAAGCTCTTTATGGTCTACATTAAGCCCCTAGAGCTTAGTATGAGACACTTTCTTCTTTTCTGTTGGAAAATAGTTTCAGAAGAGGTACCATAGACAAAACATTGTTTATCAAGAAGAATAAGAGTGACATTATGTTAGTCCAAATATATGTGTATGACATCATTTTTGGCTCTACAAAATATGAGCTCCATGGGTGAACTCACATTCTTTTTGGGATTGCAGGTTAAGCAACAACCTGATGGAATCTTTATTAGTCAGGACAAGTATGTAGCTGACATCCTTAAGAAGTTTGATTTTTGGTCCATCAGAATAGCCACTACTCTTATTGAGTCTAATAAGCCACTAGTCAAGGATGAAGATGGTATAGATGTAGATGTACATGTACATGTCTACAGATCTATAATTGGTTCCCTGATGTATTTGACTGCATCAAGGCCAGACATTATGTTTGCTGTCTGTGCTTGTGCTAGACATCAAGTTACTCCAAAAGCTTCACACTTAAATGCAGTAAAAAGGATCTTTAGGTACCTCAAACATCAACCCAAACTAGGGTTATGGTATCCTAGGGATTCCCCTTTTGCATTAGAAGCTTACTCAGACAGTGACTATAGAGGAGCTAGCCTTGACAGGAAATCAACAACAGGTGGTTGTCAATTTCTTGGTAGAAGATTGATATCTTGGCAATGCAAGAAGCAGACAATTATGGCAAATTCTACTACTGAGGCAGAATATGTTGCAGCTGCTAACTGTTGTGGGAAGTGCTATGGATACAGAATCAGATGATGGATTATGGCTATAACTTCATGAACACCAAAATCCATATTGATAATGAGAGACTATAAGTGTTATCAAGAATCCTGTTGCTCATTCAAGGACCAAGCATATCGAGATTCAATTCCATTTCATACGAGATTGCTATGAGAAAAGACTGATAGAAGTTATCAAGATTCACACTGACCATAATATTGCAGACCTTCTCACTAAAGGATTTGATGTCATAAGATTTAACTTTTTGGTGATTAGCATTGGAATGCTAAATCTGTAGCTACATTTGAGGGGAGGTTAGATTGTAAAGCTTGTATTTGTAGTAAGTACTTATAGTCAAAAATAATACTGATAGGGTATTAATGTTGGTAGTTAGGATATTTAGTTCAGGTTAATACTGCCTTATGAAAATGTCTTGAAGTATTTTTCTTGTTTTGGGACTAACTTTTTCAGGAAAAGCATGGATTTGAGGATGGATGGAAGCTGTACTAATAATTTATCTTATATCTGGGTTGTAAGTGCTTAATTCTCAGTTAATACTGGTATGTCATTATTAATACTGGTAGACAAAAGTTAATACTAGGATACCAAATTAATACTGGTAGACCAAAAAGTTAATTCTGGTAGACCAATATTAATACTGGTAGATTACCATTTGTGCAGGTGAGGAAAATTTGATTTTCCTTCATTAAATATTACCGTTAGAGATTTTTACGGCAATTACTTCTCATATAGGTTTTTTATTTGGATAATTACTGAATTTTATTCATTAAAACATCTTTCTTTCCTATAAAGAAACTATTTTTACAGTCGGTCCAAACAGAAACCTTGTTTATCATCTATATAAATTCAATTGCCACTCTCTACCAGCACCTAGTTACTTAAATGAACCAAACCCAACACTAAGATTCAATTAATCACAACTTTTGTTCCTCACGTCTTCAAGATGGCCACTTTGAAGTATTCGGATAAGCATAACATGGTTGCTTTTCTAAAGAAACCCAATGAAAGTGTGGGTTTCACTGAGATAGTGGACTTCCTCAAAGGTACTTCTTTAAGGTATTCCTTAACTCATAATCCCACTATCTATGATTCCCTAGTCAAACAGTTCTGGAAGACTGCCACTATCAGAACACTTGCTAATGGGATTCAAGAGTTAGTAGCATCTATTGATAATAAGGAGTATACTATTACTGAGGCATCTATCAGAAGTAAACTTCAATTGGCAGATGCAATAGGTATTAGTAATTTACCTGATGCTAAAATTTATGATGGGTTAGCTACATTGGGGTATGTCTCTGAAGGCAAACTTACTTTTTGGAAAAAGAATTTTACACCCCAATGGAAGTTTTTAATTCACACCATTCTACATTGCTTAAGCCCTAAGTCTGGTGGATGGGATCAATTTGGTAGTCCTATTGCTAATGCATTGATCTGTCTATCTAGTAATAGGGTTTATAATTTTTCAAAATTGATTTTTGATGGAATGGTTCACAACATAGAAAGTAATACTAAATTTCTAATGTATCCATGATTTTTACAAATTATCTTGGATATAACTACTGCAAATAATGGAAAATATCTAGCCCCAACTTTGACTAAAAAGATTTTTGCAAATATGAAAAGGGGTTATGCAGGGGAACATGTACCTTTGCTGCCTGCAATGTTGGCAGGTGCAGCTGAGTATCAAGGTGAAGGCTCAGCAATCCCAGCTGATCCCCATCACACACCTTCTGCTCCAGTCCCATCCATATCCTAACCACCAATTCCATCTACCACTGAACCATCTCATTCATCACCACTTAGGTTACTTGACATACAGGATACTGAGATTCCTTAGTCTCAGGGTCCTACTATCACCCATGTAGCAGATGAGGTAACTACCACACGTGTGGGAGTTGAAACTGATGGAGCTACCACTACAACCTCTGGCTTAGATGCAGGGATGGACAGTGGTAACATACATGAGTCTCCACTTAGGTCCCATGAAGCACCTCTCCATGAAGGTCACACTTTAGGAAGTGCTGAGGACAGCTTGCAACTAAAGGAATTGATGGTACTTGTACCTAAGCTGGTCACAAGGATTGATAATTTGGAGAGAGAGTTGCATCATACAAAGAATACCTATGGGAAAGCAGTTCTCACTCTAGTTGAAAGGGTGAAGTCTCTGGAAGTAGCCTTGAAAAGAAAGACAAAGAAAGTGGTTGTGTCTGACTCAGAGGATGAAGAAACAGAGAATCAGGGGAGGAAAATTCAAGATATAGATGATGATCCTCTAGTTTCTTTGGTCAGAGAGTCTATGAAAGAAGCAGATTTTGTTACTCCTACAAAGGTTAGTGCTTAAGGGGAGGCACAAGAAGAAGACATCAGTCCTACAATCTTGGAAGCAGCTAAAACTTTGTCACAAGTGGCTTCTCATACTGTTAGTACATACAAGAGGAGAGCAAGGTCAACTGATAAGGGTAAGGACATTAGTACTGGTTTGGATGCTAAAGTAGAAGTTAATACTAGTAGTGAAGATTTTAATTCTAATAGTATAGGAGTTAATACTGGTAGTGCACCAGTTAGTACTCCTAGTGTAGTCCAGACTATAAATGTTGTAATCCCTTCTCTAGTTAAAAATCAAAGAGAAGGAAAAGCACCAATGACTGCAAAAGAGGTTCAAGCTACCAAAAGAACAAAAGTACATATTCAACAAGAAGAAGCTGGTCTTGCAGAAGCTATGAGGTTGCAAGCTTTACAGGATGAAGGGGCTGCAAGACAAGTTCATTTAGATGCTTTGTTAGCTAAAAGAATACAAGAAGAGCAAGAACTATCTGAACAACAAAAGAAAAGAAAAGCTGAAGTTCAAGAAGCTGCACAGTACTATACAGAAGAGGATTAGGACACCATTAGAGCAAAACTTGAAGCAAATACAGAATTAATCAAAGGTCTTCAAGGAGAAAATGTAACTAGTGATGATTTTGCAAAAAGGATGGTGGAAATAATTAATCAGAAAAAGAAGTACTATGTTGAGCAGAAGGCTAAGGCAAAAAGAAGCAAGCCCATGACACAGGCACAACAAAGAGACTACATGAGTACTTTCATCAAGAATCAAAGCTCTTGTAAATTGGCTTAATTGAAGAAGCTTACCTTTGAGGAGCTCAAGACTAAATTTGAAAAACTGGTGAAGAGTATTGAAAATTTTGTGCCAATGGAAACTGAAGAAAGAGTAAAGAGACAAGGTGTACAGCTGGAGCAAGATTTTTCAAAGAAACAAAAGACCATTGAAGAGGTTCCAGTCATAGAAGAAAGTGCTACAGAGCCAGTGATTGTTAAAGAAGAAGAAATTAAGAAGCCAGTAAAGAAGAAAGGTAAAATCAAGAAGCAAAAGGCAAGGAAAGGAATACATGTTGACAAGACTGCACATGATGAAACTAAAGAAGAAATGGAAGCATTCATGAAGGATAAAGTCACAGGTGCTTCATCAGAATCTGAGATTGGAATAGATGCTATTCCAACTGCTACAAAACCTCCTAGTATTGTTGATTGGAAGATCATTCCTCAATCAGGTCAAAAGGCTATTTATCAAATCATAAGAATAGATGGTTCTGATAAAATTCATATGAGTTTTAGAGCCATACTTAAAGACTTTTCAAGAGATGATCTTACAGAGTTGTACA
>BQNB010136425.1:0-18002 GCA_026074375.1 Tanacetum coccineum
TTTCCAAAAAAGTTGTCTTTACAAAAAGTACTTATTTTCAGCCGTTTTATAACTTTGATCAAAAAGTTTTGAAAAATAAAAAAATGCAAAAAGGGAAGCCATGGGGGTCGAACCCATGACCTCCCCCTTCATACCAAACGTCTCATAAACACACACTCTAACCATCTGCACCAGTAGGGACACTACTTAGTTTTTAAACCCTTTTTGGGCGATTTTAGAAATAAGCATTTTGAATGCTTATTTGATTTTTTCAGGCTTATCTGTTTAAGCATTTTCGTAGTTAGCATTTTTCTTGAGTACTTTACATCCTTAGAAATTTTTAGTAATTTTCCCAAATTTTTAATTCAGATTTTACTATTTTTTGTGCATTTAATTAGTTTTAAAATTTTAAAAAATCATAAAAAATAATCAAAAAAATAATTTTCTTTTTCCGAAAATTTTCTTTAATCATTATTTAGGTTTAGAACATTTAAATTTGCGTTCGTGGTCTTATTTAGTATACTTGCTTAATTGTCGCGTTTTCTTTAAATCTCGTTTTCGTTTTCGTGGTTAATTGCTTAGTTGTTTACTTTTCCTTATTTGTTTTTATATGTTTTCATTTGTAGAAATAGATAATCAATTCAAAATCTTCGAAACCATTCAAATCATTGTCCAAATTAAAACGGGGTTTTAATTCATAATTCTTGGGGTATAAACGACCCGGTGATCACTTACCGGTTAAACGTACGATATTTTGTGTGAATTTTCTCAGTTACCTTTGTCCTCAAGGGTAGTTTTGGAATTTCTATACTTTTATATTATACGTATTATTATAATTGATTTTCAACCGATCACCTCCTAAATCAGCAATTCTTTCTTGAGTAGAATCAAAACTTTCTTGCAAGCCGCATCAAGCTCTCTTGATGTATAAAGCCTAGATATCCGAAGCACACAATTAACCCTTTCAAGAATTTGATACCGCAACACCAAAGTCAATTAAGTCCCGGATGAGCGCATTTCTCTCTTCAGGATAGTGATGATATAAATTGAAACACCAAAGTCAACTAAGTCTTGGATGTCACAATTATTCCCTCTAAATAGTCGAAATGATAACTCCAAAGTCAACTAAGTCTCGAAAGTAGACATTTCTTCCTACAGGATACTGACAATCTAAAGGAATCATCATACCTATGTGTACCTCTTTTATCACATATTTCTACTTCTTTTAAGAATAAGCTTAGTGATTGACCGGTCGGGTAAAATATTAATTGAATCAGAAAGAACTCTTCTCATGTTTTAAATAATTATTCTCACAACACTTCCTCCTGGGAACTCAAATGATGCATACTAAAAATAACAAGATATCTCTTCCCCCATGTGGGTGAAATAGTGCACCCAAAAGTAATAAGTTAAAACACTGATTTTCTTTGTGATTATGACATTCGTCTTCCCGGAATGGCCTAAAATCAAAGAAGGCTATGGACTCTATCACGTGTACTTGTTTTACGTTCTAGTTTGTCTACTCCTTCCCCCTTGCTAGTTTAGATACCTCAAAATCAGCAAATCCTTGTACGCACATATACTTGAGATCGTGTTCGAAGAATTAATAAGCTTAAATCTATTTCGTGAGAATCAAATTCAAGGCATTTAAAACTATGAATGTATTTCCAAGCATTCCTAAGTCTTTTACAAACTATGAGGTGTTGGCAATATTGATCGTCTGTAGTTTAAAGCCTGAATTCACTAAGTCTCAAAGTGCAAATAAATCCCTAAAGTTTGAAACAAATGACATCTAAAGCCCTTGTAGTTAATAAATTAACTCCCCTTTAAATTGTGATCCGTCATTATCAAAAACTTTATCCGTTTAATCTGTGACTTATTTTGAAAGACCGTTTTAAAAGATTATTTGATGACGCTTTCTCCCCCTCAAATAATGACCCGTTTTCTATTTAAAGAGTTGTTGTCATTGTTTGAGTGGTCGAATTGTCTTTGAAAATCTTTTTGTGATTACTGAAAACACTAATTCATTGTGAAGACAATTTTTTACCAATAAAAATAAGATTTCTCTTATTTTGACAAAGAAATGCACTGACACGTACATTAATTTGTATATAGGAAGCACGGGTTGTGTTGCAAAGTAAACACAAGCCTTTGCATGGTCATAAAGTAGACCATGCCCGAGAATAAATTCCCGTTATGAGGTCAAGTTTTCTTTTTGAAATACTTGCCTTTAAGATGATGACCGGGTTGCTATCTGAAATAATAGCAAGCCATTTTTGGCATGTTTTGAAAACTTTTGAACTTCTGCTCGAACTTCATTTACAGCCTCGTATCATTATTAAATGACATTTCTAAGACCGTAAATGTTATCGATTTTCAGAAGACATGCCATTATTACCTCTTTTTATATTTTTCTCATTTTTTAATTTTTTCTTTGGTTTTAAAGATTTTATATTTTTGTATTTTGTTTTTATAAAGGTTTTCTGAAAATGAAAAATCTTTTTGGTTTTTCTGGTTTTTAATATATATACATATTATATACAGGATATTTGAATAGGTACCACCACTATTCTTCAGCTTCATCTGCCAATTGTTTCAGGGTCTCCGGCGTAAAACTTCGCATTCCCAGCTTGTTGATAAGAAATTCAATTCTTTCTCTGCCAAGGGCTTTAGTGAAGATGTCCGCTAGCTGATACTCCGTATTGACAAAGTAAAGCTCTACTACTCCGTTCTCAACTTGCTCTTTTATGAAGTGGAATCTGATGTCAATATGTTTTGATCGAGAATGTTGAACATTGTTGCAGCATAAGGCAATAGCGCTTTTGTTATCACAGTACATTGGAATTTTATTGAATCCAAGGCCATAGTCGGTAAGCTGTGATCTCATCCAAAGGACTTGAGCACAACAGCCAGACAAGGCTATATATTCAGCTTCCGTACTGGATATCGCAGCGCTTTTCTGCCTTTTTGATGACCAGCTAACAAGTCTGTCTCCCAATAATTGCATACTTCCAGATGTACTTCGTCTAGTATCTTGGCAACCCGCATGATCAGCGTCTGCATAAGCTGTTAGAGCAATAGAAGAATCCTTTGGATACCAGAGTCCCCTATTAACGGTTCCTCTTAGGTATTTAAAGATTCTTTTTACAGCATGTAAGTGCTTTTCGGTAGGCTTTGCCTGATATCGGGTACACATGTATACAACAAATGTTAGGTCTGGTCTACTGGCTGTAAGATACATAAGGGTGCCAACCATTCCACGATAGTGTGTAGGGTCAAAGGCTTTCCCTTGTGGATCTTCATACAGTTTGGATTTCTCCACCATGGGAGTATCCACGGGGTCACTAGATTCCATACCATATTTTTTCAAAGATTCAAGAGCATATTTTGACTGGTTTAGAAAGATGCCTCTGGGACTCTGTGAAATCTGTAGTCCTAGAAAAAAAATGATATTTTACCCATCATTGATATCTTAAACTTTGAACACATTAGTTTTGAAAATTGGTCACATAGTTCAGGTGCAGTAGACGCAAAAATTATATCATCAACATAGATTTGTACCAGGAGAATATCTTTGCCTTGTCTTCCGATGAACAATATGAGATCCACGGTTCTTTTAGAGAATTCCTGAGAGAGTAGAAACTTCGACAATAGATCGTACCACGCGAGAGGAGCTTGTTTCAACTAATAGAGAGCCTTCTTAAGCTTGTACACGTGATTCGGATTGTCTTGATCCACAAACTCGTCTGGTTGGCTAACATAAACTTCTTCACGCAGAATGGGGTTCAAGAATGCCATCTTTACATCCATTTGGTAGACTATCATATTCGTGTGAGCAACAAATGCGAGGAATATTCAAATAGCATCAAGTCCAGCCACTAGAGCAAAGGATTCCTCAAAATTAATTCCCTCTTCTTGACGGTAACCACGAGCAACCAATCGAGCCTTGTTTTTCAGAATTCCTCCTAATTCATCAAGTTTCACCTTTTAGATCCATTTTAAAGTAATGACTATCACTTTATCTGGACGAGGAACAAGTTCCCAGACTTCAAGACGTTCAAATTCATTAAGCTCCTCTTGCATTGCTTCAATCCAGTATAATTAAGTTAATGCGTCTTTATAAGTCTTTGGTTCAACTGATGTGAGAAAAGCATCGTAGTAACAAAATAAGGCTTGTTCATGGAGTTAGAGTCTTGTGGAAACATGTCTTCCGAGTTCACCAATGATGTTGTCTAAAGGGTGATCATTGGTCCATTTGTTAACATGTTTTGAGTTAGGAGAAGCAGTGTGCATAATAGTAGGAATAACGTCCAAAGAAGAAGATGCTTCAGAGTTATTTTCTGGAATTGGAATGCCAAAGAATGGATCGTTATTTATGTGTGCAACATCTAAGTCATGATTCTCTTCTTCAACATCGTTAGAAATGACAGGAGATTAAGTTTCGGGTGTTGTTTGTGAGTTACTAGGTGATAGTGCATTTTGGTCAATAGTTGTTGAGGAAGGTGAACCGGTTGATGCAGTGGGTTCTGGAGCTACTACTTCAGTAATTGGAGCAATGACTTCAGTGGATGGTAGATCAACACTAGGTAGAGGATTGAGTAATTCATCAAACAGTGGTTGAAACAAAATATCCCAATCAGTTCTTAAAGGTGGTACATACGGTGTTAAAGGAGTAGGGTTTGATACGAGTCCTGAACTGATTGTTGCAGGAGTCATTTCATGAAGTGCGGGTTCTAAACTGCTGTGTTTAGAAGCCATTGCTGTCAGATCATCAAAATCTACATGAATGGTTTCAATGATTTTTCTGGTATGTCGGTTGTAAATCCGGAATGCTTTCTTTGTGGGTGTATAGCTAATGAAAATACCAATATCAACTTTCGGTTGTAACTTGCCCAAGTTCTCGCTATTGTTTGTCGGATAACAAAGTGCACCAAATACATAGAGAAAAGATAAGTCAGGAAGTTTGTCATGTAAAAGCTCATATGGTGTTTTGCCATAACGAAGACGTATAATGGAACAATTTTGGGTGTAACATGCGGTAGCAATTGCTTCTGCCCACAAGAATAACGAAGCTTTTGCATAAATTAACATTGTGCGGGCAATTTTAATTAGCGTAAGATTACGTCTTTCAACGACACCATTTTGTTGTGGAGAGCGAGCAACAGATGTTTCATGAGAGATTCCAACCTTCTCATAATATTCATGCAAAGTTTGATTAACAAATTCAGTTCCATTATCTGTTCTGATTCGTTGGACAGGTGCTTTAAGCCGTAATTGGATCATCTTGAGAAACTTTATTATGAAAAATGGAGCTTCATCTTTTGACCTTAAGCACTTTACCCATGTAAATCGAGAGTAATCATCGACAATGACGAGGATGTACTTCTTTCCATTAACACTTGCGACACGCATTGGACCATAAAGATCCATGTGCAAGAGATAAAGTTTTTCTTGGTTGGTGTCTTCAGATTTAGGTTTGTGGGGTTTCTTCTTGCTTTTGCCCATTGCACACACATAACACAGATGGTCCTTTTCAAATATTAGCTTAGGGAGACCTCGAACAAGATCGTGTCTAGCTAAATGGTTGATTGCACCAAAGTTCAGATGAGACAAATGTCGGTGCCATAGCCATGACTTAGTCTTTGAGGCCTTTGACAAGAGACATATAGGAGAGGACGCCATCATATCTCCAAGGGACAGTGTATACAGATTATTGCCTCGAGATCCAGTCAATAAATCAACACCTTCTAGATTACGAATGAAGCAGCTGTGTTGACAAAAAGCAACTTCAAGGTTTGAATCACAAAATTGCCCAACGGAGAATAAGTTGTGTCCAAGTCCTTCTACATAGTAAACCCTTGAGATTGTAACATTCCTAATCTGATAAGCACCATATCCCATTATTTTTGCCATGTGATCTTTTCCGAATTTGACTGTACCTAAAAATTTACTGACGAAATTGGTGAGCTGAGAGCGATCTCCGGTCATATGCTTGGAGCAGCCGGAGTCCAAATACCAGAGAAAAATTTAGACGACCTGCATTCATCAAGAGAGGAAGATGGAATATCGGAAACTATGGATCCCCTAGATTTACTGGGTTCTTTGTTATTAGCAGATATAGATTTAAGAATCTTAGGTTTGCTAACAGGAACATTAGTTTTAGATTTCCTAGGTTTCCTTGAGTAAACCAATGTTACTACCGGTTTAGGAGTCTCAGTTTCTAGAGAATTTGGGTTCCTAGGGGGCACTTCAGTAGTTGTGGTAATCCTAGTTAAAGGGCAAGCATTTCCTACTATAGTGAAGGTTCGACCAGTAAGTCTCTAATTGTATCCAATTTTTGTAAACACATTTCCAGTTGGTTTCCAAACTTTTCTCTTTGAAGTTTTCTTAACAGATTTAGATTTAAGACAAGCATTCACATCATTGATAAAATTAAGAACACACAAATCATGATTATCAGAAAGCATGCAACCATTATACTTAACACATATAAATTCAGAATTCGTATTAAGCTTAGAATGCTGTACATTTACAGTTCCTTTAGGTTCAACAACACAATTCTTATTTTTCAAACTAGATTTAACTGTCCTAGAGTGGGCTTCTACTTTATTCTTCTGAGTACTACTTGGTGTTCGTTGAATCTTATCTTTCTTTGTATTGCCTGAAGGCTGTGATCCGCTAGTACTAGTAGACGGTTTTACTCTTGTAGAAGACAACATAGGTTTGTTAGACACTAGAATTGATGAAGAAGCTATTTTTATGTTTGTGTTTCTTGAGGATATGACGGGCTCAGTGAATCTAACTCTTTTTTCCTTTTTCTTTGGGGTCACAGCCACTAATTTATCACTTGAATTGTTGATGCTAGGGCAGGTATGTCTGATTATTATAAGTAACTCCTGAATTCGTTTGGTATACTTACAAGCAGAGTCTAAGGAATTATTTAAAGGATTTTAGGATTTTCCTTATTTAACTACTTCCCTAAGAATCGTAGCTTGTTCCTGAGTGTGCCTAAGGTAGTCAGAGTGAGCTGTCTTATTGTTCAACAATTTAGGGGCTATTGGTTCCATATCAAGTTTAAGCATTTCTGGATCAATAATGTGTTTGGTAACAATATTATCAGCTAAATCTTTTCCTTAAAGTTTCCTTAATTCATCCTTGAGAGCTGTAATGACCAAATCTTTTTCCTGAAAACTTATATTTAACTTAGAGATTTCCACAGACTTTTGATTGACTTGATTAATTAACGCATCACATTGTTTTTTTGATCGAACACGTATTGGTTTAATCGAGTCATAAAGTTGCTTATAGGTCTGTTTCAAATGTTCATTCACCGCAATGAGTTTTGACACCCTATGATCCAATTCAATATTTATCGTTTCAATCTCTTCTATGTCTTTCTTGACCTTATCCTCATTCATATTTCCATTTAAAGATTTAATTCTCTCTTTCAACTTCCTCATGACCGTGTCTTTCTCTTGTGACTGAGCTTTCAATTCATTTAATTCAAAGTATTGATCAAAATTTGAAGCACTTTGATTTGAAACAGAATTGTCCGTTTGAGGAATTTCCTGATTAAGTTGAGTATCAACTTTTAAAGAAATGCAGTGTTTTTCAAGAGTTGTATAACTTCTAAACAGTTTATCGTATGTTTCTTTTTCAATGAAATCCTTTTTGTTGAGAAGCTCAGTCTCAAGTTTGAGACACTTTTTACATTCATGCATGTTCACATAAGCATTATCTACAGAAGAATTCACAATTATGTTCACTATATCTTTGTTTATGACTTGTTCAAAGAGTCGTTCGTTCTCATTTAAAACTTGATTAATTTTAACTTCAAACGTTTTTGACTCTAAACGGTGTTGTTCGACAGCTTGTTCCATTTGATGAACGACATTTTAGACTTCAGTAAGTTCATCAATTAAATATTGATCGAATGTATTAAATATGTCCTTTAATGCTTTTACAAATGGAATAATTTCATCCTTAAAACAAGCTTTTTTATGTTCAACCCCCCACGAGCCCTCAGTGATGGCTGTGGCTGTGGTTCTTTCTTTAACAACCACGTCAAATCCAGCAAGATGGTGTTTAAGTTTCTTCAAACTTGTATTTACCATGCTGACTTTAGGAAGTTCTTTTGGAACCTCGAATTTGGTGGGTCTACAAGAAGGACTAGGATTTGAAGAATTCATAGAATTCTAAAACCAAAAGGCTTGTTCAGTAGATAATTCAGTTTGTGAAACAAATCATTTTTCAAAATCTTGAGAAAGTTGGTTGAGAGCAGCATAATCAACTGGTGTGGTATTAACTTTCTTTTTTAAAAGCATTGGATCCTGTTGTTTTAGAATCATTTTTGAACGACCCTCTTCAGCAAGCATTAGTGTCTCTTCGGAGTCAGGAATCACAATAGCACTAGTGCTCTTAATGACATTATCATCATAAAGCTTTGGTTCCAACTGCTGAGCTTTCTTCAGATAGAAATGATTTTGAAAACCTAGAGCTTGTTTAGTAGTATGGACATAAAGAACTGTGGTTTTGTCAACATATGAACAGTTTGTGCTGATTGATCTCTTTTATAAACAATATTATCCAACTGTTTAATCTTCTTTTATAAAGCAAATTCTCTATCAATGTTTCTAGATTCTTCTTTCTTAAAATTATTTTTGAGAAGAGTAACTGTTTGCATTAAATATTCTTTTTCTTTTAATTGTTCAGAAAGAGTTTGTTTAAGACGATCAATCTCGACAGACTGTTCACATGAATCTGAAACGTTATCTTGACTTTTTAAATCAACATTTTGTCATTCTTTCAAAATTTTAACTTGTTCTTTGTATCTTTCAAGCTCAGCAGTTAAAGTATCATTGACACTTTTATTGTCCAGATTAATCTTGGTGCAATTAATTACTTGGCTTTTCAGTTGTTCTATCACAAATAATATCAGTGTATCTTGTTGTGTAGAGGAGTTTGAATTCTGAACAACTGCCTGTTGTGTTTCATGCACATATTGAGAATAAGGAATGATATTGATATCACTAGTTATTTTAGTTTCTAAATGATTCACAACACTCAACTGTTCAGAAGATGACCTCGCCTGCACACCTTGATTTATCATATTGTTATCCATACTATCAATATTGTGTACCTCAGCAAGAACATCTAAACCATAGTGAGATAAATTCGCCATGAGAGAAACTTTAGCAGTGTTGAGTTCATCATAATCAGAGTTATATGCATCTAAATCATCGGCTTGATAAGCGGCATTATGGGTAATGATTATATGTGTGGCTTGACCTTCTGTAATTCCTGGGTCTGCCAAAAATGCTAGCTCTTCTTCATGTAGAATTTGACTATTTGCTTGAGCTTATACCAACAACACTTTATCCTTAAACCAAGAATCATCCCATTTCCTTTTAGGTTTAGTGCATTGTTTGGACATGTGTCCTTCCCCTTTGCAGTTATAACAAATAACAGTCCTTTATTTCCTAGAATTGCTTCCACTTGCTCCTAGAGTGCAAGTCCTAGTTGTACCCGTAGCAAAAGAAATTTTCCTCCTCTGTACTGGTTGTAAAGTCACTCTTCCATCATTAATGGTAGCTTATTGCCTAGGGTTTGACGAATTCTTCAGCTGGTTATTGGTAGTAGGATAGCAAGATGTGACGACAGTTGATAAGAATGACATCATATGGTTGATGGCATCAATGGGATCGTCACCTTGCTTAAATACTAGAATAGTTAGACCCGAGTCTAGTTGGGGAAATTCATGTTGCTATGGTTGTTGGTTGACTGTAGGAGCATATTCCAAATAAGGGATGGATGGTGATGGAGAATAAACGTTGTGGTGAACTGATGATTGATAATCATTAGATGGATAAGTAATTGAAAGAGGTGTTGATGATTGATTGGTTGAGTATTATTGAGATGGATAAGAGGATCCATACTGTGGAGACTGATATAGTGAAACTTGTGGTTGAAATTGAGAGTTTTGGTATGAGTTTTGATGAGTTTGATAAGGAGACTATGTTAGTTGATGAGTTGCAACTAGAGCAAGCGGATCTGAGTTGAGTTAATGCATTAAACGAACTTCGTTTGCATGAAATTCATGTTGTCCCAAGTAAGCATGAAGCTGATCAATGTTAGTTGTGTGCAAATCCCAAACCAGTTTGACATCAGTCATAAATTTGCTCCACTAAGGAGGAAGAGTGTTTAAAAACTTGGTATATACTTGAAATTGTTCTAGTTTCATATTGTAGGTGTTCATGTCATTGAGTAGTAGTGAAAATCTCAAGTAGAAGTCACGTAGTGTTTCCCCCTTCTTATAAGCAAACTTATCGAATTCATCATATAGTTTACACTCTCTTTCCTGTTTAGTCAATGAAGTTCCTTGCATGAGAAGTTGGATTCTTTCCCAAAGTTCCATAATGACTTTATGATTGCTAACTAATGCATAGACCTCTGGTGATAGACCTTGAAGAATGATATTAGTTGCCTTGACATTACAATTAGCTTGAATTGCATCTGCAGGGGACAATTCAGAGTATTTTCTTGGCCTAGTCACATCATTTTCCTCAATCGTAGGCCAGATGAGTGGACCATTTTCAACGGATTTGAAAATCAGTCTTCCATGTTGTCTATTCATCATGTATAACTCCATTATGCTTTTCCAAGAATCATACATATCCTTTTCCAACATAGGTGGACGATTGTCAGCACCCGAAAGAATCGCTTTGTCAGTAAGAGTCGTCATTGAGAAATTTACATGTTAAAAGATTACTGTTTGATCGAACGGTGATTGAAAGAAATTGTGTTCTGAGTGAGTTGACTTTTGAGTATTGTAAGTGTAGAAACTACACAGGATTTTACAACTCCCGGGAAAACAAGTTAATGCTTCACGTGATTTTACAAGTCAAAGAAATAAACCTTATAATTTATGTTAACAAATTTGTGTGTTTTAACTTTAGTCCAAGTGAAGTTTCAAATTTGGTTTTCAAAGGAAAACTGCTATTCTGGTTGACCTTGGAAAACTGCTATTCCGGTTGACCTTGGAAAACTGCTATTCCAATTGACCTTGGAAAACTGCTATTCCAGTTGACCTTGGAAAACTGCTATTTCGGTTGACCTTGGAAAACTGCTATTCTGGTTGACCTTGAAAAACTGCTATTCCTGTGAACAAAGGAAACTGCTATTCCGGTGAATAAAGAAAACTGCTACTCCGGTGAACAAAGAAAACTGCTATTCCGGTGATCAAAGGAAACTGCTATTCCGGTGAGGTCTTGAAACTGCTATTCTGGTGAACTCTTGAAACTGCTATTCCTGTGACTATTCCGGTAACCACTAGTACGAAACACACAAGTTTAAAAACACAAAAGACACATTTTTTAATAGTTTTTCCCAAAATTTCTTGTACAACTAGTATTACTAAACTTATAGGTACCTTAAAAATGTAAACTTTATGGTTTTTAAGCCAAAAATTTCAAAATTAAGATTTGTACTTTATAAGATTTTTCAAAAACTAAAGTTGTAAAAAACTGAGTTTTTTTTGATCCAAAGACAATACACCTATATCCAAGGATACTAGATCAAATTTACCTAAGTAAATGATCTTTTAGTGTATTAAGGAGCTTCGAAAATAAAAAAAACATGTAGAAAGGTTCGGTTTGAGAAATGAAGCTAAACCAAAAGAAAACAACACAAAACTAAACAAGATCACTCCATGGCTCTTAATACCAATTGAAGAATACTAGTAATCTTTAATATCAAACAAGAACTAGAAAGAGAAAGTGGGAATGATGTATTTCTAGTGAGAGAAAGTAAAAGAGAGAAATGAATAACTATGTGAAAAATGATACAACCAACCACCCTTTCCATGGCATGGAAAGGGTATAAATACCTATTATTTGGACGTGGGCTTGAGCCTTCATGGGTTTGTCCATGGGCTTTTAGCTAACCTCTTAAGTAAGTTTCCAAATATTAACTTAACAAGCTAACTACAGTTATCTATGGAAGTGACCGACATTTTCGTGTTCCTAACAAAAATATACATCGTTATTAAATAAAAGCTCAAGTTTTACATAATTGAAATAATCCAAGTTAAACAGCATTTGATAAATCTTATAACATTTATGCTTCACGTTTTATAATTCTTTCATGTAGAAAAGTCGTGAATGCATGCTGACTTCGATTACGCTTCAATTAATCCTTACAAGATAGGTACCTGAGATAAACATGCTAAAAGGTCAACAATAGTGTTGGTGAGTTCATAAGTTTAAGTAAACGTTAAGTATGGACGCAAGTTTAGTTTATCATGATTATTGTAACACATACAACATATCACAAAAGTATTACGTCAGTACTAAATTAAGACACCGAAGCTAACAACATAATGCACCAAATGTATGCCAAGTAAAGTAACTCCGTAGGTGTCTAGATTCACCCAAGATTCGACATGGTATACGTCCGTATGATCGGGACCATCGATGCGGACGGGGATGCTAATCCCAATGGATCTATCTACAACACTCTCGCTAGCAACACATAATCAACAATTCATAACAATGGGCAAGTAGGCTATCGGTACTTGGACTAAACCGTAATCATTTAAAAGTAAAACGTCCAAAGTAAAACAAAAAACAGAGCATGTATCTCACCTCAAGTTTGAATAAAAGTGTTAGGAATGATTGTAAACAGACTTAAGTCTAGTAGTTATGGAGTTAAGTCTGGTAGACATAGTTAAGTCTACCAGTACTAAGTTAAGTCTGGCAGTACTATAGTTAATACTGGTTTAGTCTAGTTAAGTCTGTTTATGTAACAGAATAGTTATCTTAATAGTTATCTTAGAGATATCTTAGGAAAGGATATGCATTATCCTTTTACGCATTTGTAAAGCCCATTAGGGTTTCCTTGGTGTATAAAAGGAACCCTACGGCATAGTGTTTGAGACATAGAACCCTAATAGAAATCAATAGAAAATAGAAAAGTTTTACATTGTGTTCTTCTTAGTACTTGTGTTAAGATTCCGCATTAACACATAGTATTCATAGTTATTGTCTCTCATATAGTTGATTTGGATTTATTCAAGTTAGCTATTGTCTTATAAAAGGCTAAACAGATCCAAGAATTTGTACTAACAAGTGGTATCAGAGCCTTTAGAGGGACTCTGAATAAGAAGAATCACAAGAACCACAAACAATCACTTTCAGATCTAGAAAAATGTCTCAACCTGCTAATGATGATTTCTCTCAACATCTTAGTGATGATGAAGCATCATACCATGAAGATGCATCAGACAATGGTACTGCAACCAATAAACCAAAACAACAACAACAACAACAACTCACTCCTACAACAACCACTATTTCAAATATCAAACTTCCAATTCTAAAGAAGGAGGAGTATGATATATGGGCCATGAAGCTGGAGCATTACCTTGAATATATTGAAAATGATGTTTGGAAGGTAATTCATAATGGGAATTCTAAAAAGAGAATCTCAACTGGAAAAGATGGTGTTGTTAGAGTACTTCCACCAGTATCTGCTGTAGAAATTCATGCTGTTGAAAAGGAAAGGAAAGCAAAAGAAATTTAGGAAGCCATAAGGACTAGGTTTGGTGGTAATGCAAATTCAAAAAAGATGCAGAAAGCTATTTTAAAACAACAAAGGGATAGGTTTGGTGTAAATGCAAATTCAAAGAAGATGCACAAAGCTGTATTAAAACAACAGTTTGAAGCATTTACTATCAAGTTTAGAAGGGTTAGAAAAGGGATTATGACAGATTCCAACAACTACTATAATAGTTGGAAGCTCCGTGGTGCTAAAAGAAATCCATAAGGATGCCAAATCAACGGTTTTCAGATCTTTGCCCCAGCTTGGATAAATTAGCAATGACTATGAGAATGAAACCAGATGTGCACTTTATCCATTTGATGGACTTTATATAATAACCTTAGGGTTTTTGAGCAGGAACTCACAAGCACCTCAAAATCATCTGCAAGTGCTCAAAATGCTGCTTTTGTTTCACACAGCAAGAGCATCACTAATAAGGTTAAGTCTGGTCATACTGGTGCCTATAGTACTTATACTCCTTCTACTTCTTCAAACAATATTCCAAAAAAGGAGACAGTTATGCTGGGTTTTGCTGATTGAGGTTCTTTATTAACTCTTTGCCAAACAATCAGAAGATTTGGACTTGAACAGATTTATGATATGGACATTAAAGAGATGGACATAAACTGGCAGATAGCAATGAATGCTATTCTAATGAAGAAGTTCTATAAGAAGACTGGAAGGAGAGTCCAGATTGATGGAAACAAACCTGTTGGTTTTGACAAAAAGAAGCTTGAATGTTTCAAATGTCACAACACTGGTCATTTTGCTAGGGAATGCCCATCCAAGGGGACAAATGATGGAAAGAAGAGAGACTCTTTTTATCAAGATCAAGGAGCTAGAAAGAAAGAGCAGAATCAGAACTGTTTGTTGACTATGGATGATGGTGTTGTCAATTGGGGAGAACATACAGAAGAAGAAGTAGAGACAAATCCTGAACTCATGGTAATCAGCTCAAATAATTATGTTCATTAATTCTAAAAACTTGCATTGATTATTAATAAAACTTAAAAACAACTGTGTGATGAACAACAAATTAGTTAGGTGACAAGAAGTAAAAAAATATTGGCCTATGATCAAGCTGTTAAAGAAATTAGAGCTCAAGTTATTACTTTTCAAAAACAGCAATTATCTTTAAATGAACAGCTTACATTTCAGGCAAATGAATTATATGAAAAAGATGAAAATCTTAAAAGATATAGGAGAATAGGAATGAAAGCTGTAAAAGAAAAGGAACAATTGCAGAAAACAGTAGATTCATGGAAGGATTCTTCTAAAAACCTTTGGAGATTAGTTGATTCTGGTATGAGTTCAACTAGTAAAGTTGGCTTAGGGTATGAAATAAAATCAAATGATGAGGTTTTAAGCTATGAGGAAGAAATGAATAGTACTGTGTTTAATTGTACAGAAGAAGACTTCATTGACAAACCTTTATACAATAGATTTTCAAAGACTGATAGTTTCAAAGGAGTTCCACATCCCTTAACTGGGGACTATACTCCTAAACCACAACAGGAAATTGATGAATCTTTGTATGTTTATGGTAAAAAGGGACCTCAAAAGCATAACCAGCCTATCATTTGTTTCTTCCCCATTATTGAACAAAACAAGGAGAGTACTAGTTTCTTTTCCCTTTTTCTTTCCTTTTATTCATTTATTCGGGTACTTTTAAGAACATTAGGGACAATGTTCAAAATAAGTATAGGGGAAATAAGCCTTAGAAACTATTCCTCTAATTGCATTTGCTTTGTCCTTATGGCACATACCAATGAAAACTAAGTATTATTAGCGTCTCATGGATAGAAAATATATGAATAGCACAAAAACCTTGCCACTTCTAAAATTCGACCCTAAAAATGTGGGGTTCGCCCCTAGATCTTTAGGAATTCATGTATCAATCTTTGATACCTAAGATAGTTTTACCTTTAGCTTTCTCGAGTTAAGGACTGAGCGATTGCATGTGTCACGATCATGGATTTGATCGTGCATATGTGATTTTGTCACATTTTCTAAAGCATTGGTATCGGTCAAAACTATATGAGAGTGTACCGGTAGTGTATTAAATTCTAGAACTTGTTTTAGTGATTCATCCTGAGACCCCTATTAAGATCGCACTTGTGTGATTAGGATTTTCTAAATGATAAGAGGCACTAGGATAAACTCTGTTTTAAACTTGTAATTGTTATTATGGTCACCTCGATCATATAACTATCCCCACACCCTTGCTTCGTACTCATTTTTAGTGCAAGATACCCCTAGTACACTCTTCTGAGCCTATCCTTTTCGCGATTCTCGTAATTTTCTTGTGGATTCTAAATTATTAATAAAGAGCATTGTTTACACCCTTAACCCATTGTTACACCAAAATCGCCTTATCCTTCCTTGTATGTACTCGCTTTTAGTACATTATTGTTAAAAACTCTGTTAATTTTTTACTTGAGTACATGGTTGCTAAGTCGAGTCTTGTGATTAATTAGTGTATACAGTTTTAGGATGATTGGGATTTATGGTAGTTTTTATTTTATGAAGAGATGGGGAAGAAAGTCAATTTATTACTCTCATATGTGCATAATACGCTCCATGTTATGTTAATCCTCTTAATTCGGGCCATTAGTTAGTTTGTAATCATGAGTTCTAAAACTCAAGTGTAGGGGTGCAATTATAAATCACAAGTCATGTATTATTATGTTTCAGCAAATGGCAGGGCAAAAGTGTACATAACTGGTAAAGGCAGGATAAGAGTTGGTAATTTAGATTTTGATAGTGTGTCTTTTGTAAAAGAACTTGGGCATTTTAATCTTTTCTCAATATCACAAATATGTGATAAGCAGCACAAGGTTCTTTTTACTGAAACTGAATGTCTTGTTGTGTCTCCTGACTTTAAGATGCCTGATGAAAATCAGATACTTCTAAAAGTCCCTAGGCAACACAATATGTACAGTTTTGATATGAAGACACCTTCTCTCACAAAAGATTATGCTTGTTTGATTGCAAAAGCCACATCTGATGAATCTAAATTATGGCACAGGAGGTTAGGTCATATAAATTTTAAAAACTTAAACAAACTTGTGAAGGGAAACCTTGTAAGAGGTCTACCTTCCAAGGTTTTTAGAAATGACCATACATGTGTTGCCTGCCAAAAAGGTAAGCAACACAAGGCCTCCTGTAAGGCTAAATTAGAAAGAACAATCACTGAGCCATTACACACCTTGCATATGGATCTTTTTGGACCTACTTCTGTAAAAAGCATTAATCATGCAAGTTATTGCCTTGTAATTACTGATGATTGTACCAGATTTAGTTGGGTATTCTTCTTGGCTACAAAGGATGAAACTAGTGGCATCCTTCAGAACTTCATTAGACAAATTGAAAACCAGCTTAATCACAGGGTTAAAATCATTAGATCAGATAATGGCACTGAATTTAAGAATAGGGATATGCTTGAATTCTGTGGGAACAAGGGAATAAAACAAGAGTATAGCAATGCCAGAACTCCACAGCAGAATGGAGTTGCTGAAAGAATGAACAGGACCCTAATTGAGGCTGCTAGAACTATGCTAGCAGACTCACTTTTACCAACTACTTTTTGGGCAGAAGCAGTTAGTACTGCTTGCTATATCTTTAATAGGGTAAGAGTGACTAAACCTCAAAACAAAACTCCTTATGAGCTTTTGTTTGGCCACAAACCAATTATTAGCTACATAAGACCTTTTGGGTGCCATGTTACCATTTTAGATACTCTAAGTGTGCTTGGCAAGTTTGATGGAAAGTGTGATGAGGGTTTCTTAGTTGGTTACTCACTAAATAGCAAAGCCTTTAGGGTATATAATTTAGTAACCAAAAAGGTAGAAGTAAATCTGCATGTAAAATTTCTTGAAGAAAAACCTAATGTGAAAGGAGTAGGTTATAGATGGATGTTTGATATTGATTATCTCACTGATTCTATGAACTATATTCCTGTGTCTTTGGAGAATCAACCTAACCCACATGCAGATACTTCAGAAGTGACTAACAGTGCAGGTACTCTACAAACTCCTAATGCAAATGCTTCTGAGGAAGAAGATGAGGCTGAGGAGCTTATCGTTGTACCTACAGTAGCCAAGCATACTGCAGCAAAAGTTGGACCAAGGAAGTCTTCTACCAATTCAAAGGCAGAGGAGTCTTTGATAGAGCTTCAAAACCTTAAAACACAAGAGAAGGAGGAACCTAAAAAGCAGCAAAGGAACAATCACAGCAAAAGTTGCACTTGTAAGTGATGTTCAAAAGCAGCAAAGGAACAATCACAAAGATCAACATCATTGTTTGTTTGCTTGCTTCTTATCTCAAGAGGAACCTAAAAAGATTTCTGAAGCTCTAAAAGATGACAGTTGGGTTGAAGCTATGCAAGAGGAGTTGTTATAGTTTAGGCTGCAACAGGTATGGATTCT